>JANHZT010008421.1:93683-106100 GCA_032468215.1 Stegonotus admiraltiensis | reverse complement strand
TGGACTTCAACTCCACAGAGTTGAAGTCTACAGGGTGTGAAAGAGCCAAGTTTGCCGACCACTGGCCCCGACTAACCAAATTAAGTGTCAATAACATGATGAAACAAACTGCAACCATATTTTTTTTGTTCTTGTTCACTCAAAAAAGCCTCATTTTCTATGGACAGAAAGACACCATTTTAACACTTAATATCCACTGTCACAACAGCAAGTTCTCGATCTGGCAATAAATAGAGACATGCTCCTTAAGAAGGGAAAGAAGTATAGCAGGTAAAAGAAGGCAATCTCCTCTTGACTCCTGCACTCTGGTGGCTGCATTCATAATTCAGGAGCACAGAAGACAACGAGATCAAGTATTCTGGTGCAACACGTCCTTGAAAACAGTGAAAGATACGGAATCCTTGATAAAAGTCAGCAATATTTACTTATTTGGCTGCCCAACTCATGCATGGTGGCTTTTGGCAGATTACAACATTTAAAAAGAATCCACAGCATTAAATCCACACAATCCCATTTACACACACACACACACACACACACAGAGAGAGAGAGAGAGAGAGAGAGAGAGAGAGAGAGAGAGAGAGAGAGAGAGAGAGAGAGAGAGAGAGATATGTATGCACATACATATGTGTTGCACCAACAAACACAATCATACCAATCACTTAACTGGCTCTTTAGCAGCCTGGGGTTCCCAGGCCTGCAGATGGAACCACATCTTCAGGTCCTTCTGGATAAGCAATAAAATGGAGGTTTTATCTGCAGAAGAATGATAATCCATGAGGAGGAGGCTACCACTGAAAAGGCCCTTTTTCTTGGTCTCACCAAGAAAATTTCTCCAATAAATGGAACCCACAACATACTCTGCTTTCAGTCCCTAGTGGGTCTGGTAATGTAACTAGGGTGACACAGTCCTTCAAATATGATACATCATTGGCTGAAGTATTTTAATCTCTTAAATAGCAGGAACAAGAGCCAGATTGGTCTAGTAGCTAAGGCACCTGGTTAGAAATCAGAAAACTTTGAATTCTAGTTTTGCCTTAGTATGAAAAGCAGCTGAATGACTTTGAGCCAGACACACACTGTCTCAGCCAAACTCACCTCACAGGACTGATATTGTGAGGAAAATAAGAGGAGAAAGGAGTATTAGGTATGTTGGCTGCTTTGAGTTATTTATAAAAATAATAAAGGGATAAAAAAAATCTAAAACAAAAAAACAACCCCAGTTTCTCAGCAGAATGATCCTGTGGGTAATCTCTCAAGGATGATTTAGGCCAGGGGTTGGCAACCTTAAACACTCAAAGAGCCTCAAAGGTCCTATCCCGAAGCCCCTTGTTCAATTCTGGAGCCGACCGGAAGTCCGGTTCTCCCACCATAGAGTCTCCTCCTAGCATGGCCTAACCTGCCTAACCTATCAATTATGGAGCTGACCAGCGACAGGGAGCCGCAGCAGAGGGATGAAAGAGCCACAGGCGGCTCCAGAGCCGCGAGTTGCTGACCCCTGATTTAGGCTAATAGCACTCTTATAGATTGATTGATTGAATCGCTCTAATGCAATAGAACCGGTGTGTATTTTTTTTCCCCAGGCTAAAGCTTTTAATGCCAAGCTGGTGAAAATTTTGGCCATAAGTGGAAATAGGACAGAGAAGATGTTTGACTGGGGGTGGGGGGAATCCAGATTGCATTATATTTGACTACTTGAAATTAAATTGTGTTGATGTGATTAGTGCTCATTTAATAATAATGAGATAATTTATTATCGAAATAGATTATTTTTCTCTTTAAAAAAGGAAAATTCAATGTCAACTTTTTGAGGCTTAAGCACCCTCAGTTCTTTTAGGATTACATTGTTGTCATTGGTTCTGTCTCCTGAAGTTACCACACGTTGTCAGCACTTCCCCTCTAAAGGCTTTTGTACTTTTTAAACCTTGGAATTTGAACAGACATAAGCATGTATGATTTGTGCCCCTTTGGTTACCTATGCATAATGTTAAAATTGAGTATTTATTTTATTATATAATACGGTGCTAAGGTTTCCCAATTGGAATAAAGTTCAAAGTAATGGCAATTGTTTCTTACAGGTGAAAGCAAACTAGTAGTTGAATGGATGAAGCCTAGATGTGCAAAGCACATCTCCAGAATAACAGAGTCGGAAGGGACCTTGGAGGTCTTCTAGTCCAACCTCCTGCTCAGGCAGACAAAAACCATTCCAGACAAATGTCCAATCCCTTGTTAAAAACCTCCAGTGAAGGATGACCCACAATTTCTGGAGGCAAGCTTTTCCACTGATTAATTGTTCTGTCAGGAAATTTCTTCTTAGTTATAAGTTGTTCTCTTTGACAAGTTTCCGTCTGTTGTTACTTGTCCTGCCCTCAGGTGCTTTGGAGAATAGGTTGATCCCCTCTTCTTTATGGCAGCCCCTCAGATAACTGAAGACTGCTATCATGTCATCCCTAGTCTTTCTCTTTCTTAGACTAGACATACCCATGTTCTTGCAACTGTTCATCATGTGGCAATGGGAGTCACCACACAAAAGAGTTTTTAATATAAAAAATGCTACTAGCCAGCAGAGTTGCAGCAAAAACTGGATTAACTACTCTGATTTTACTAGGAATACTGAAGCTAGTACTTTGGTCAAACTAGGATATGCATTATTAAATAACTGACATTGTAAACCCCTACCAACCTACTGCATAGATCCCGTAAATCTTCACTTATCTCTTCCCAACCCCATGTTTAAAATTTGGCTTGCTATCCTACTTAACTATAGGGAATAGAAAGCATTACATTTGCCAACCACACTTTAAACTTATTTGAACAGTTGGAAGTTGTATTCCTCACTGGGATAAGTTATCAAAAGATAAGTCCTGCTACCTGGGAAAATATTCATTACAAATTATTTGTCTACTTTTAAAGTTAAACAGTCACTCATTATAATTAGCTAGCCTATCTCCCAACATGAAGACTACACACTCATTTTAATTACATTTTTTTTCCCTCAGTTATGCAGGACAAAATGTTACCGACCCACATTGTTTATTGACCACATAATTTTAATTACAGTTACAGAATTACAGTTCCCGGTCTCATATTGATTGTGGCAATTAAGTGGCTGGGCGGTGCATCCTGCCATTGTCAAAGGTAAGAGAGGCAAATGGAATGCTAGGTGCAAAAATTAAAGACTGTACGTGGCCACAGCTACAGTTTACAGTCTAGTGCAAAAAGGAATCAATATAGATCCAATAAAGGCAATCTCGGTTGTAACAATTTAAAAAATGGAAATGCATGTGCACACACAAACAATGTAATAGCTTAATTTAGAAACTTAACAATGATCATCTACAAAATGAAATATTAATTAGAATAGTAACTATTATTGCAGTGTCCAGCTAGAAAATCAGCTTAATATAAGCTAATTTTATATTATCAGCCTGTACTTATTACATGCAATTGTTCTGATACTGGTTTTAAAAGGGGTTTCTCCATAAGCTATGGATCTACAGCTATAGGCAACCTCCGAAATTCCAATTGGGAGCCTTTGGTTTTAATGTCGACATTAAAAATGTGCAGATCAGTGGAAATCCACCCCATAGTACTGTCTGCATAGGTTTTTAATGAGAACTCTAAGAAGAATATTTACCATTGTTTGTTAGGAACTTTCATAGAGTGTTTTGGTACATAATTTTGTCTAAGGTGTATCTTAATAGGGCTGCGCAAAGCTTCAAAACAATGCTAATTCCCTCAAGATTCAGCATAATCAGTCCATCATGGGGATGCACTTTGAAGCAGTGGAAAGAATTAGGTGATTTCAGCTTGCTTCATAGCCTTTCAAAGCACTTCACAGATGCAATGCTTTTTTTTTTTTGCTGTTTTCAGAGCACTACAGATAAAATCCAATAGTGCAATTGTCGTTTCATATATGGAGAATAGCAGGGGAAGAATGTGACTTGGATGATCTGAGGAGCTGTCTAATATTGGTAGAGAACTAGAAGGGACCTTGGAGGTCTTCTGGTCCAAACCCCTGCTCAAACAGGAGAACCGACACCATTTCAGATAAGTGACTCTTCTGTCTCTTTTTAAAAACCTCCAGTGATGAAGCACCTACAACTTCTAAAGGCAAACTATTTCACTGGTTAATTGTTCTCACTGTTAGGAAGTTTCTCCTTAATCCCAGGTTGTTTCTCTCCTTGATTAGTTTCCATCCATTGTTTCTTGTCCTGTCCTCTAGTGCTTTGGAAAATAAGTTGAACCCCTCTTCTTTGTGGCATCTCCTTAAATATTGAAATACTGCTATCATCTCATTCCTAGTCCTTTCTAGACTAGCCAAACCCAAATCCTGCAAACATTCTTCATAAGTTTTTGTCTCCAGGCCTTTAATCATTTTAGTTGCTCTTCTCTGCACTTTTTCCAAAGTCTCAACATCTTTTTTGTAGTGTGGTGACCAAAACTGGATGCATTATTCTAGGTGTGGTCTTACTAAGGTTTTATAAAATGGTACTAATATTTCACATGTTTGGATTCTATGCCTCTGTTTATACAACCAAGGATTGTGTTAACTTTTGAGGCTGCTGCCACACATTGCTGGCTCATATTTAAGTGACTGTCCATTAGGACATCAAAGTCACTCTCACAATTATTGTTTTTGAACCAGATTTCATCTAATTTGTATTTGTACCTTTGGTTTTTCCTGCCTAAATGTAAAACCTTGTTTTTTTCCACATTAAATTTCATTTTGTTGGATAGGGCCCATTGTTCAAGTCTGTCAAGATCCTTTTGGATCCTAAATTTGTCTTCTGAGGTGTTGGCTATTCCTGCCAGCTTAGTGTCATCTGCAAATTTGATGAGTTCCCCTTCTATTCCCTCATCTGAGTTATTTATGAAGATATTGAAGAGTACTGGGCCTAAGATGGAACTTTATGTTACCCCACTGCTTACTTCCCTTCATGCAGATGTAGTAATGTTAAGAACTACTCATTGAGCATGGTTTGTCAGCCAGTTACAAATCCATCTGGTGGTGATGTTGTCTATTCCTCATTTTTCTAGTTTACCAAGAAATAAGTTTTGGTCTACTTTGCTAAACAGGTCTTACTGAAAACTAAATATACTATGTCCACATCATATTGCTGGTCTACTAATTTAGTCACTTTGTCAAAGAATGAAATAAGTTTGGTTTGGCGTGATCTATTTTTTAACAAGCCTGTGTATAAGTATAGCTTCTCATTATAACTTTATTTGTTTCTAGATGTTCACAGATCTGCTTTTTTACTATCTTTTCCAGTATCTTCCCAGGTATTGGTGTAAGTTTGATTGGTCTGTAGTTTCCAGGGTCTGGGGTTTTGTGTGTGTGTGTGTGTGTGTGTGTGTGTGTGTGTGTATTTTTTTTTAAGATGGGAATCACAGTCCTCAGGTAGTTTCCCATTGCTATAGGATTTTTGAAAGATATGGTACAATAGTTCTGAGATAACATCTGCCAGCTCCTTCAGAGCTCTGGGATTTAATCCGCTAGGTCCCGGTGATTTATGTTCATCAAGATCAGACTGGTGGGTTGTTTTTTACCATTTTCTTCCTGATTTTAATTTTTATTTCTTGTCTGTCTTTTACGGTTATGTTAGCATGTCTTTTATAGTTATGTTATGCTGTCTTTTAGATTATGTTATGTTAGAATTTAAGAGAACTCTTAAAGGAAGGTAATGCAAAGAAAACTCATCTACTTTTCAGTTAATCTAATAGTGTTTCTCAACCTTGGCAACGTTCAGGTGTGTGAACTTCAATTCCCAGAATTCCCCAGACTACATGTTGAAAAACACTGATCTAATAGATCTGTCCCATTTTAAAGATAAATTGTTTTGGAAAACCTCTGCCTTCCTTAACATAATAGGGTTAGGTATTCAAAAGCAGAAAGATATTTCAGAGGATTTATGAATGAAATTACACTGATATGTAGTACCTTAAAGCAGCCATACCTTTTCCTGGGATCAGGGAACTCTGGAGATGTCTGAATCTGTTACTTTAAGGTTTAAGCAGATATAGTGCCATATTCATCTTAGAGTGATTCATCTGTTGCACAATATGCCTATTAGGTTGTAATCTAACTATGCACAAGCAGAATTTCACATACGTGACAAACCTGCCTCTCTCTTCACACCAGCGTTTCTCAACTTTGGCGGCCTGAAAATGTGTGGACTTCAGCTCCCAGAATTCCCCAACTAATTCCCCATGCAAGCTTGGATATTCAGGGAGTTGAAGCCCACATATCTTTAAGTTGCTGAAGTTGTGAAACATGGCTTCAGACTGTTGATAGAATCAATTTGGTTGACTTTTTTTTTGTCTATTTGTTTTGTTGCTGTATTTTTGTACACTGCTCAAAGTGGCAATTGTTTGGGTTGGGCACTCATGTAAACTGTTTAAATAAAATGAAATAGATAACAACAAAATAATTGGTGCTTATCGGCCATTTTTCTATCTAGAAGACAACTCAATTCTAAACCCTTAGGAAACTTTGCATAACAAAGTTATGAAGGGGGAGAAGTTATGAAGGGGGAGAAGGACACATTAAATAAGCACTCTTCCCTGAGACTATTGGGATTTTAGATCAGATAATGTATGGTTCCTAGGTAAGCTTACAGATTCTGAATAAACAATGATAAACAAATAGCACATAAATAAAATGACTTTGAAGCTGGTAGACAGGATGTTGTTAAAAATGTCCAAGATTTTCCAAATACTTATACTAGTACTGATTCCTAGAACCTATGTTTGCAAAATATTACACAGTATGTTTGTGTTAATTCCTGGTGTGAGGAATACAGACAAGAATCACAACTAGGACCTATCTCCTTTATCTTTAAACTTACTGTATCCTAAAAGAATCTTGCAAGACTGCATATACTGTGTGTGTGTGTGTGTGTGTGTGTGTGTGTGTATGCCGCCCTTCTCTGGAGACTCAGGGCAGCTTACAATGCGTTAAGCAGTAGCCTTCATACTTTTGTATATTTATCTGGAAAACTAGGTGTGTCCCTTCTGAAATGTTTCCTCCCTCCTTCTGTGGACTGAGATACACCAGTTGTCCAAGCTGTGTCTTTTCCTCTTATCTCCCAAGCAGTGGTGGGTTGCCCCCAGTTGTATAGAACCAGTAGTAAAACCGGCGGGAAGCTCTGCCTACCAACCCCGACGTCATCAGAATGCTTCTTTGTGTGTGGCCCCATTGCAAACCGGTAGTAAAGGTAACTAGAACCCACCCCTGCTCTCAAGGTTATTCTCACATGCCATTACAGACTGCCCCAATAAGGAAGAATCTGATAAACACACACATTAGTGAGCTGTTGGTTTTAGATTTAACTTTTAAGTCAGCTCCATCATTATAATTTAATGGTATATTTCATTCAATACTCGGTTGAAATTTGCCATCCAGTTAACCCAAAGCTTTTATTTTTCCAAATTCATTTACCTTCTTTACAATTTTCCAGGGCAGAAGTCTTGCACTTTATTATTATTGAAGGGTGGCAAAAAGTATTGATGTTGCAATGCTTATCTCTTTATCATTCTCTTTATCATTTTATTGGTTCACTGAAATGACCCATAGAAGACTGTCCTGTAGTCTATCTTTGGGATTAAAGGAAAACATTGCAGGAAAGGATGCAGACCCACTACAAAGACTATACAATAACAGTCAAAACTGTGACACAAACTCTGGCCACTTTGTAAATAAGATAGGTACAGGAATCTAATATTCTAGTAATGAGAATTTCACTGAAATATTATCTCTCTTTTTTTGCTTTAAAGTTTTTTATTTTTATTTTTTAATCAACATATTCAAATGTACAGTCTTTTGTTCATCATTAATCATTATTCATTCATCTTATTCTTTAACTTCCATTTGCTAATTAGTTGTTTGGGTCTGCTCTTCTACCATCTCCTTCCTTTATTTTAATACAACCTTTCCTTTTCTTCCCTTCTCTCTCCTCTTCTGTTTCTTTCTACTTTCCTCATTCCTCCTCTCCTTCCCTTTTCTCCTTCCTCTCCTCTTTCCCCTCTCCTCTCATCTTCTTCCCTTTCTTACCCTTTCTCACTGAAATATTATCTGAGGGGGAAAAAAAACCCAAAAGCTATTTCTCCCCCATCCAGCTGAATGACAATGGTTTTAAAAATGTAGAGGGAATTTTCAGCATAGCACTAATTAAATCTCTGGTGCTTCCTGAAAAGCTATCTATCAAGAACACAGAAGGACATTATCAATGGCAACCCCACAGTCATAAAAGTACGAGCTTGTAAAATATTACTGTGTGGTTCTAGTCAGCTGTAGAAAAGGCTGGTGCAGGGGTGAAATGCTCCGGGTTCAAACTGCATTGCCTGATCTGGTAGCAATGGAGGCGGGTGGTTTCGAGAACTGGTAGCAAAAATCCCTGCCCCTCCCCCATGCCCAGCTGAGCCGCACAATCGTCAGAGGCTTTTTCTTTTAATTTTTAAAAGCATTTTTTTCTACAACCTCTTCGGCCGAAAAAATGCTTTTAAAAGTAAAAAAAAAAGCCTCTGATGATCGTGTGGCTCAGCTGGGATCGTCAAAGGGATCATCAGCTGATGATTCCAACTGAGTTGCCTGATCGGCAGAGGGTTTTTTTCTTTTAAAAGCCTCTGACGATCCAAGCTGAGTTGCCTAATCAGCATAGGCTTTTAAAAGAAAAAAAGCCTCTGCCAATCAGGCAACTCAGCTGGGATCCTCTTACCAAGAGTTTTAAGCCATTTTGCATAAATAAATGTGTAATGGAGCCCTGCCAATTGAGGTGCCCTGGATGCAGTGAGGAACCCATGTTTGTTTGTTTGTTTGTTTGTTTGTTTGTTTATTTATTTAAATTTATATACTGCCCTTCTCCCTGTGGGACTCAGGGCAGTGAACAGCCAAGACTAAAAACAGATATTACAAAAGTTAAAACAAATTAAAAATATTAGATAAGTTTTGGCCCACTATTTTAAAACCACCCTGATAAAATCCAATTAAAACAAATAATCACTAAAAATGAGGGTTAGGCCAACCCGGCCAGTTGGAACAAGTGCGTCTTCAGGGCGCAATGAAAGGCACGGAGGTCCGGAATCGTACGTATCTCCGGGTGCAGGTCAGTCCAGAGGGTGGGTGCTGCCACAGAGAAGGCTCTCCCTCTGGGGGGGCGCCAGCCAACATTGTCTGGCCGATGGCACCCTGAGGAGCCCCTCTCTGTGGGAGCGTACTGGCCTGTGGGAGGTTAACGATGGCAGAAGGCGGTCCTGTAAATACCCAGGCCCTAAGCCATGGAGTGCTTTAAAGGTGGTAACCAACACCTTGAAGCGCACCCGGAAGACCACTGGGAGCCAGTGCAGCTCTCGCAGGAGGGGTGTCACATGGGAATGCCTCGTCGCTCCCATTATCTCCCGCGCGGCCACATTCTGGACCAGTTGGAACCTCCGGGTGCACCTCAAGGTAGGCCCCACACGGCCTCATTCTGGACCAGTTGGAGCCTCCGGGTGCACCTCAAGGTTTGAGTAGGAAATACCAAGTAGCCTTTCATATGTGATTAAACTTCATAAATGTTAATTTATATTGATAGTCCATGTATGATATGCCATATGCTAAATAAATAAATTCAACTTGATTGTTTCTCTTAACTTTAGTCACAGTTTGAGTGCTACCTTGGGTTGTGGCTTGTCATTTGGTATTAAGAAAAGAATAATTTTGAACCAATATTAGTAGATGCTTCCTTTAAAAAAAGCTTCCTAAACATCTATAAAATTAATCTTTCACTTATTAATGTCAATGGACAGATTCTGAAGGGCAAGGACCTTATGTATTCAGTAATCCAAGTTAGTTTTTCAAATACACTCACCTTAAAATGTTTCAAGTCTTCCCTTTGAGATACAAAGATTCTTCCAGACACGTCAAGTTTTCATCAGCCTAATATGTTTTTTAAAGACTCATAGTTTTTCACCCACTCCCCAGCAGAAATCTTCTCTCTGTATCTCCATCTCATGCATAGCTAAGACCAGCTAATAAAATCCATCATAACAATGGTGAAAAGAGGGAGAGATGGATGTGCAAATTCATAATGGATTAATTTGCTAACATAGATAACCACTGCCCAATTTAACATCTCAATTAAACAGCACTGTATGTGGCTGAAGCTTCTGGAGTTTTGGAATAAAGATGATGAGATATGATTAGCTGAGCTGCAATGCAGCTTTATTAGATCTCAGATTCAGAAGAGAAAAATATCCTCACTGGTAGCCATTTTAGGAGGAGGAAAATGATAATCTTCTGATTCCTGTTGCTATCCCCATTTTAGCAATCGAAAAAAATATGTCTGGCTGATTCAGTGCTCTGATATTAAATAAAAATACCAGGTTGGAAACAAATACAATATATAGACTTTAAAGCACATCAGTCTAACATAGTTTGATTATAGAAATGTCAGTAAATGGCTGGACTTCAGTTACATTGTGTGTTTTTGTCTTGTTGCCCTATGGGCATTGAGTAAGAACTTAGTAATAATTTTATTGACAACTGTCTACTAAGTAATGAATGATAATCTTGTTGGATTAGTCTACATACAATGTTCTGCCACCTTTCCAACTGCATGTGTGTATAAACAACAAACATCAGGAATGCATATATTAGGCTCAGAGGTCTTATTTGCTTTTCACAAACGCCCCCATCTATTCTCTGCCTCCCAAGTCCCAGCTGATTGGGAGGAAATGAGGATTTTGTAGTAACCTTCCCCTGGAGTGAAGTGGGAATGGAGATTTTACAGTATCCTTCCCCTGCCACACCCACCAAGCCACGCCCCCCCAAGCCATACCATGCCCATCAAGCCACGCCCACAGAACTGGTAGTAAAAAATATTGAAACCCACCACTGCCTAAAACTAAAAAATTGAGACTTCAGAGGGCTTTGCAATCAGTTCTAGACTAAAACTCATAGATCATACCACAAAACAAAAATGCAGCCCTCAAAACAAAAACCCAACCCATCCTCAGCTGTACATCCTCAGTGTATTTGATGTATTTTCTTGGCTACTTAATTTCAATGAAAATGTTCAGATTTACTATGCTTAGGTGGTTTAAAGCCACATTTTCCATAGATTGTTGTCTACTTTCGATCTACCTATTTAGGGATTTCAAACTGAATGATGAGAACAGAATACTTGATGAATTTGCTGCAAAACATATGTGACCGGTGAAGAAGTACTTGGTCGAAAGTGTGAAGGAACACCACACCCAGAGAAAATAACAGGGGTATTTTTTTGTCACTGTTGACAACAATATTAAATAAGAATTCCTTCAGATCTATCAGTGTCCAAATTGCACCGTGATTAAAATCTCACTGAGTGGAAATGCTCAGTTCTAAGCTCTCTTTATTGACTTGGACCAAAGATAGATAGACTTGATATTGAATGGGGATCTCTATTGCAATCAATGGGAGAAAAATAGTCAGCACACACAATTGACATTAAAAACAATCAAAACATACATCAGAAAAAAAGGAAATTTTAAAAAGGAGGCTGGTTCTTTTTTTCTTTCCCCTTATTAAAAGATTGTCTTCCCAACCCTCTTTCAACTAGTTCTGTTTTGCTCTAGTCTTTACCGTACCTGACATCCCACCTTTGAGCATTCTGCTTTTGGAAGGGAAAAAAAGCCACTTTTTCTGAATCCATTGTCTAATCCTTGACTTTTTAATGTGCATCTTAATAAATTTCTACCAGCAACCTTTTTATGCAACTGAATTGCATTTGATCTCCAGCAAATTTGTCACTCTATACCTTTTATTTTATTTTATTTTTTTTTAAAAATGATTGCAGTAGCTTGGAAGACTTTGAAGGTATTGTTCTGCTCTAATGTGAAGTTAATGGATTTAGTAAAAATGAGAGTCTCATCATTTAATTTTATATATCGGGACAGTGTAAGTATTATGCTGAGAGAAAAGATACATCTCCATGGTATGAATGAAACAGTGCAGAGGACATCAAGAAACCTTCTCAGAACTAGTGCCACCCATTGAACTTCAACTCCCATGATCCTTAGCTATTTGCCCAGCAAAACTGGTGAGTGTTAGTTTAAAAAAGTAGCATTATGCATATACCTAATTTATATTATAAAGATAATTTAAGAATAAATTTGTGCTATAAATTAGGCAAGAGAATTTCATTACGTTACCACATTGTTCTTAGAAAATACCTCATTAGCTTTCTTTCCAAACTCTAATTTAAAAACTCTGCACTACATCCTACAATGCACTATCTTGAATCTCCAAAGACCTACACAAGGGTCGTCTTTGTAGACTTTAGTTCAGCATTCAACATCATCCTTCCAGACATTCTTTTAACTAAGCTAAACCAGCTAGCAGTACCTGAACACACTTGTAAATGGATCATAAGCTTCCTAACAGACAGGAAGCAG
>JANHZT010008421.1:72574-84536 GCA_032468215.1 Stegonotus admiraltiensis | reverse complement strand
TATATACAAAAGTATGAAGGCTATTGCTTAATGCATTGTAAGCTGCCCTGAGTCTCTGGAGAAGGGCGGCATATAAACCGAACTAATAAATAAATAAATAGTATAAAGATCATGTGAAGTGTTAGTACTATTTTATACTGCTTTGGTAAGACCACACTTGGAATACTGCGTTCAGTTTTGATCACCATGACAGAAAAGATGTCAAGACTCAAGAATGCAAAGAACAGCAAAGATGATTAGAGGGGTGGAGGCTAAAACATACAACATTGCATGAATTGGATACATCTAGTTTAAAGAAAAGAAGGACTGGGTTGACATGATAGCCGTGTTCCAGTATTCACACAGAAGAGGGGTTCAACCAGTGGTGAAATGTAAAATTTGTTACTATCGGTCCTGTGGGCGTGGCTTGGTGGTGGTGGTAATGTGACTGGGTGGGCGTGGCCAACTTTTTTAACTTTTAAAAGCATTTTTCTACAACCTCTTCGGCTAAGGTTGCAGAAAAAGATGCTTTTAAAAGCCTCTGATGATCCCAGCTGAGCCACGCGATCATCAGAGGCTTTTTTTTTAACTTTTAAAAGCATTTTTTTGGCCGAAGAGGTTGTAGAAAAAATTTTTCAAATTTTTTTTTTAAAAAGCCTCTGATGATCATGCAGCTCAGCTGGGTATGGGGGGTGGGGGGCGCAGGGACTTCTGCTACTGGTTCTCCAAACCACCCACTGCCATCGCTACTGGATCAGGCAATCCGGTCCGAACCGGGAGCATTTCACCCCTGCTTTGATGGACTGCAATCATTTCTAGCAGTTCTTAAAACACGCCAGATTTTTGGAGGAAGGAGGGAAAGGTGAAGATTCCTTGTTTTGGGAAGTTAAGTTTTTTAATTAGCACATAGGTTTGGGAATTACTGTCCATGGCAAGGCAGCTATTTTTCAAAAAATTATCAAAATACATCTCTGGCAGGCTTCTGGTTGTTGCAATGCAGCTCATTGGTACTCTTTTTCCTTCCTCTTTTAATTTTTTTTTTTTATTGTTCAGTGTGCGATCCAGTTGGTGTACTAATGATGTCACAATCTATTATTACATTATTGTATAGACTGCGTATTCTACTTTTCCATAGATTCAGTTTTTGATTGAAGTGGCATAAAAGCACTTGTAACAAGTGACTTAATACAGCGCACAATACTTTTAAAGTGGTGGTTATTCATAGGAATGGCCCCGGTTTTACTCTACCCTTGTAACGTTCTTTGGCAATGCTTTGCTTACATCCTTATTTTAGAGTGTAAACAAAGCACGAAAGAAGGAATGTATAAGATTGGCTATAGTTTTGCAAAGGCGTAGGATGACAAACATGTACACCAACAGCATGTTGTTGCTGCCCTCCACATTCTTCTCCTGAGATCATAACTTATACAGGTAGTCCTCAGCTTATGACCACAACTGAGCCCCCAATTTCTGTTGCTGAGACATTTGTAAGCATCTGAATTTTAATCCCGTGACCGTGGGGATGCTTGCAACAGTCGTAAATGTAAAAAACGGTCATAAGATACTTTTTCCAGGGGTGTTGTAACTTTGAATGGTTACTAAACAAATTGTTGTAAGACGAGTACTTCTAGGGTAGAGGTCAGCAACCTTAAACACTCAAAGAGCCACAAAGGTCCTAACCAGAAGCCTCCATTCAATTCTGGAGCCAATCGGAAGTCCGGTTCCCCCACCACAGAGTCTCTTCCTCGCATGATGTCCTTTTTCCTCTACCTGTCCTAACCGAAAGCCCTATCAATTGTGGAGCCAACCGGCAACAGGGAGCCGCAGCAGAGGAATGAAAGACTCACATGCTGCTCCAGAGCCATGGGTTGCTGACCCCTGTTCTAGGGGCATGGGGAATGCAGACATTTATATATGGAGTAAACAAACAAGGTCAACTAAGCTTATGTTTCATGGATGTCAGCCTTAGCTATAGAAACATCTATTTTAGGTCCACCAAATCTGGGTTGCAAACATCCAGGCAACCTCTAGATGTCAGCAGAGGGTTGGGGTTTTCTGAGTCTCTTTTCTGGCATTTTTTCCCCAAGCCTAGATATGATCGTCCTAAAGAATTGGAGTGACTGAACATCTGTTGTGGCAGCTGTAGGTTAGAAAGCCGGAGTCATGCACTCTAATTAAAATTAGACTTAAATCTATATCTCTTACAAGTCATATGGTTCTTTGGACTGAACAAAGAGCAGACACTGTATGTCTATGGCTTTGTCTCTTTTGTGCGTTGTTCTCCTTTATGTCAGTTACTGCTGTTGTCTTCCTGTTCCAATAATGCCTCAGTCTTTGGAAGGCGATGGGTAAAATTTGGTTCTAACATGCTGCATTAAAGAGAAAAGACCAGATTTTATTATGCTCGTTTGCTGTGTTTCCTAGGGTGTTTATAAAACTTAGAATTTCTTTCTCATATCCCCATTCAGTTATCCGTGTGTGCGTGTATGTGCATGCTTGTATGCATGCATGCATTTTGCATTGATAATTTATATTGATAATTACTAGATTCATATTTTCCTAAACCTTTATTTTGCTTTTTACATGTACAAAATGTTTAGATTTCTGTCCTTCGATTATTAGACAACTAAGAGCTCTGTGCTTCTAGCAATCAGGCCCTCAATCCATCTAAATGATAATTGGGGTAGTTAAGATTTCAGCTGATTGTTTAACAATCAAACAGTTTCTCCAAGGGGAAAAAAAATTGGCTTAAATTTTTTCAGCTGCATCACTTGAAGTGTTATAAACTTCATGGGAGGAAAAAAAATCATTCTAGTTTTGGCCATTGGTTGGAAACAAAATTTAGTTTGTTTGATACGAATGAACTTGTTCCTTTTGCCATATATCTTAGTGATCCAATTAGATATTTCAAAAAATTTTATTCTGAAGCAAAAAGATAAGACTTCTCATCCCGTTTTAATAATACGTATACCCCTACTTGCCCTATTATCTCTTTATTAGAAGTGGCATTTAATTAAATCAAATTTAAGAGCGAGCTCGGTAGATTTGTTGATGTGGAATTCATCTGCCGGAAGTGTTAACTGAAATATATAACATATTTGTAAGGGGGAAAAATTATGGTTAAAAAGAAGGGTAACTTCAAATCTTTCCTCCATTAAATTAAAAGATAATGCTTATATTGCTGCCGAGAGCAATGCCTTCCCAAGATTACAGATATTGCCCCTTCTTCAGAGATACATGAATGAAGAATTAGTGATACCAGTCAATACAATTAATAGCTATTTTCATTCTCTGGATTTAGCTATTAAAGACTTTCATCGTGAGCCAACATGTGAATGTTGTAAAATACTGGAGTGGGTTGTGGTCCAGAACTGACACATGATTAAGTGAATGTCAAGTATGTGAAAGAGGCAGAGTTGGCATCAGGATGGTGTAGTGCTTTTCTGACAAAAGGTTGGATATTTCTGATTAGAAAAATGACTTTTTCCTGCAGCAGCTTCCAGGTTTACAGCTTTGCAGTCTGACGGGAAAAAGAGATTGTGAACTAGCCCATGCAAGTGGTGGATCAGCCTGCCCCATGCATCAGCCTGCCCCACACAAATCAAGCCCCACAGGAGTGTGCCAGCCAGTTGCTCAGTGGCTTGGTTCCGAACAGGCCACAGCCTGGTAGTGGGCCACACCCCAGGGGTTTGGGACCCTTCCTTTAAAGGACATAAAATCCAATTTTGTCTTATTTGATATTCTTCCCATTCTTATTATATGTAGACTAGGTTACAAAGCCTCATTCTTCCCAGCTAGCATTCTGGAGATAACAATATAGAACAGGGGTGTCCAGCCCCCATCCTGGGAGCTGTGTGTGGCCCTGGACAGCTAGTAATGCAGCCCACAAGATCATATACGTTTAACATTATTATCAGGGGTGAAATGCTACTGGTCTCTCTGGTTCAGGCAAACCGGTAGTGATAAAAACTACAAGTTCGGGCGAATTGGTAGTTTAAAAGCTACTGGTTCAGGTGAACTGGTAGTTTAAAAAAGCTACCAGTTCATCCGAACTGGTACTTCCGACGATCAGCTGTGCTGCATGGTTTATATTTTTTAGAAAGCACGAAATCCTGATTTCTAACAAAGCTACATCGCATGGCACCGCTGTCCCCCCCCCATGCTGTTCAACTTACCTAGTGAAGTCTTCTTTTGGAGTGCACTGTGCATGCATGGGCAGAGAACCAGTGGCGATCTGTTGAGGATTTCATCACTGATTATTATGCGATTTATATACATTCATTATATTTTTTAACTATATTATATATTTTGAGGGTGCAGTGACTCAGCTGGAAAACTGAGGGCCCAGGTTTGAGACCTGAGTGTCACGTGATTGTGTGAGTTCCTGTTACTTGCTTGGGCTCCTGCCCATCTAACAGTTCAAAGCATGCAAATGCAATTCAATAAAATGGTGTCAATTCGGTAGGAAGGTAATAGCGTTCCATGAAACTTGGCATACAGTCATGGTGGCCACATGCCCACAGAAATATTTTCAGATAATACTGGCTCCATCGGCTAAAAAATGGTAATGAACATTGTCCCCTAGAGTTGGAAATGACTGGAAAAAGGAAAACCTTTACCTTATTGTATATTTTACAGCATCATTCCCCAACCCTTCTGACTTGGTGGACCAGCGACGGCAGGGGGAGAGGGGATCACTTTAATAAATGCAGCTTTTCACAGATATGCATGCTCACCCACCACTTCAGTGGCTTGGTTCTGAACGAGCTGTGGCATGGCACCAGGCTACGGATGGGGAATTGGGGACCCCTGTTTTATAGGCAGCTCAAAACAATTCCTCTTCACTCAATGCAGCCTGGAAAGCCAAGAGGTTGGACACCCATGATATAGGGTGTAGTTTAGATAACAGTGGAACCAGTGGAATCACTGGAACGACTTGCCTCTAGAAGTTGTGGGTGCTCCAACACTGGAGGTTTTTAAGAAGAGTTTGTCTGAAATGATATAGGGTTTCCTGCCTTAGCAGAGGGTTGGACTAGAAGACCTCCAAGATTCCTTCCAACTCTGTTATTCTGTTAATAGGAATGTAGTTCAATACTCCTTAAAAACATTTTTGTTTCATTTACTAAATTAATGTACTGTCTTTATTTTGAAAAACTGGACAGAATGTTCCTTCCTCTTTTTTTTTCTCTAGATCAACAACCCACTGAGGCAGGGGTGAAATTCACTTACTTTCCCTACTGGTTTGCAAAAGTGTGCGTACCACACACTCACTTGCTTTGCATGTGCATGCCATAGTCCGCACATGGACAAAGCCTTCTGCGCATGCACAGAGGCTTAAAATGTCGCACTGAGGTTAATTGGACTAAAGAGAGTGACTGGCCCAAAGCACACCACCACTTGTGCCTGAAGAGAGGATTATCTGACTAAATGGCAAAACACGACCAATAATGTGAGTTGAAGCTTAAGAATTCCTACAGGCATTTTTACGTCCCACCCCCCCCTGAATTTCACTGCTAAAATAAAGCCAGTTAAACCACTTAGCAAGATGGCAAGATCTATATTTGCATTTCTCTTTGTGCAAAGTGACACAAGTACAGGACCCAAATATTTATTGAGAGCATCAGCTCTAACTATGGAACATTGATGGATGAGGACAGGCTCAACTCTTGTGCTACTTTTTCAGGAGGAAGAAGAAAGTAAACAATCCACTTATTTAAAGTTGTGTTCCTTCCAAAGATAGATTTTTCTTTCCCTTAACTGGTTAATATGTCCTAAGTTGAAAAGTGTTATTTCAAATATTTGCGGTTATTAATTATGTTTCTAACAATATTCTGGATCAAACGCTCCACAATGAATTTGTGATTTGATTTCTTTTTTAGTATCATAATCACACATTGTAAACAACATTCCCTTTTCCCAAAAGGTTGTGCAATTTTATAAAAGCAAGAGAGGAAAGGGGGAGGGGAGTGAGCAAGAACAAAAAATTCCATTGAAGTAGAAATTAAAAAGAGATGTTTGATATGATAAATAATGACTAGATAATGGGTTTCAATGGGATATGGAAATATATTCTGCAATGTGAAAACCTGTTGAAAGGGTTTGCTGGAAAGGAGGGAAGAGGTGACATTGAAATTTTACTTAAGTTATCTAATTTTCTCTTCCTTGTGCAAACAGGAGCACATTTGATGGATTTTGATTCCATAGCAGACCAAAGTTGTAGAAGTAAGTCACATCATCCTAGTTATGTGGAATGAATAAAGGAATTCTTTAATGGTATAAATCAAGGTCAGTCTACAAATTGTTTAAAGAGCAGGATAGATAGATGATAGATAGATAGATAGATAGATAGATAGATAGATAGATAGATAGATAGATGGATGATAGGTAGGTAGGTAAGTAGGTAGGTAGGTAGATAGATAGATAGATAGATAGATAGATAGATAGATAGATAGATGGATGGATGGATGATAGGTAGGTAGGTAAGTAGGTAGATAGATAGATAGATAGATAGATAGATAGATAGATAGATAGAGATATAAATAAAACAAAAATGATAGAAAGTGTCCTTTTGTGTAGTATAATTTTGAAATATAAAGACCTTGGAAGTGGTCTTTATAGAGAGGATTGCTCTTAACTATTGCACCCAGGCCATAAGAGACTAAATGTAACAATCAATTTCTCTGATACAGTGGTGGGTTCCTACTGGTTTGCCCCAGTCCGGGGGAGCCGGTAGCAACGATGGTGAGCTGAGAGCGAGCCGTTCACTCCAACTGTCAGCTGGGCCTTCCCTCCCACCCTTGCGCTATACCTACCTATATTCGTTCATTTTTAGCCCAGCTGATAGGCGCAGAGAGCAGATTGCTGCGCCTCAACTGTTCTGAAATGCAATGTGCTTGTGCAGAGTGCAAAGTGTGTGTATGAAGCGAACCAGTTGTTACACCGATTGAAACCCACCATTGCTCTGATACCAGGTAGGAAAATCCCAGTGCTCAGTGGGGACCTCCAGTATTTATAGAATGAGTAATTAACTGCTTTATCAAATAAATAAATAAATAAATAAACAAGGAAGGGGTGTTTAAGGGGGAAATATTAAGAATGAAGCAGTGAGTAGGATTCTGAAATACTGCTGATCTCTTTGTCCAAAAGCAAGGGTGTCAAACTCACGTCATCATCACCGCATTATCACGTTATGTATCGTGACTTTTCCCCCCTTCATTAAACCAGGCATGGGTGTGACTAGCATGTGACACATCCGGCCATGGGCCAGGAGTTTAACACCTCTGTCCTACAGGAATGCTTTGGAAGAATAATTTTCTCTGCAGCCAAGATGAATCTGCCCCATTTTCAACTTCCATCTTTATTTGTGGTTTCTTCTGCAACATCAAATTTGGACCCATCATGTTCTGTTTTTGGAGAATTAACCTGGTAACAGTCAGACAGAAGAACAGTTAAGAGTCTCAGGTTTGTTTGTTTCCATTTCAACTAGTTTGTAATTCAGCTAGTAATTCAACTCCACCCATCTCAATTCTTTAGACAAGTTCCTTTACCTAGTCATAGTTTCTTTCCAACATTCTTTCAGTTTGGAAACAATAAACAAGCATTCTAACAGTAAGAGCAGCCAGTTAGTCGAGCCAGTTATTCAGGAAGCTGGTAATTGGCTCCAATCAAGTAGATGGTAGACATATTCTTGTACATGGATTTCTACACTGAGCAGTAATTGGACAAAATAACTCAAATAGATTCTTTCAACTCCCTAATTCCATGAATTTCTGAATTTAATAATCCTGGAAAGAGGAGTTTTTGGTGATTTGAAATGTGAAAAAGTGCCATATATATGGATCATGTATCTCTTTTGAAAAGATTGATGGGCCAGGTTCAGAGGAAAAGTTGAATTGCCCCCTACTACCATATCTGCTGGGAATACCCATTTATTTGTAAATTGTGGGATAAGTACTCAATAATCAATGGTAATAAATGCTATTGTGAATTTATTATTCATATCTCCCAAGGCATGTAAATAGATGCAATAGAAGAAGTCTATTAATTTTTTTCTATTAGCTGCCAGAATTATTGCTAAATATTAGGGCATTAACTACATCTTTGGATCAATAGTCTTTAAAAAATGGGAAAATTGTATCAAATATCACAACAGCAAAGCATTTTAAAGAATCCTTCAATTAAGGATTGCTTTATTTAAAGCTAATATTCACCTTTGTATATAAAGACATGTTTTCATACAGAATCACTGAGAAAAAGTACATCATCCATTACTATTCTAATCTAACAACAAGAACAAAGCCACTATCCCCTCTAATTGTTTTCTCCTATATATTAGATTTCATGATTTCTTCTGCCGTTGCTTTGCCATTTCTCTCACTACTCAGTCATACTTTGCACATGGAAATTCCACCTGAAAAAGGTTCCCACTAATTCTATTATTTTCATCAATCCATTATCTTCATTGTCTTTTCTTTAAATTATTATCTTAACTAATTTCTGGATAGCAATTCATTTCTTTCATTGGCCATAATTAGTTCCTTGTTCTGTCCCATTATAGACATCTTTCTTTTGTATATTTTAACACTTCATTTTATGTATCTAGCAAAGAATTTACAAATCCATCTCATTGCTGTGACTTTGACTATTTTTGAAAAGATGTCAAAATAATATAATAGAAAAATAGAAATGTTATTAATTCTACTAAATCATATGGAGATAGGTATAAAATTTATATGGTGAGGGGTATAAAATTCTCTATCAGTTAAGAGTATCCAAATTATTGGATATTATTATTGGTTTTCTAAATATTATAGGGTGTATAACCAAATTCTCAGTAAAAATAAATAAAAATAAGATATTTTATTTGTATTTACAGAAGAGAAGGCTAAAAGTGAAAGACAAGCAGGCAAAGCCAATTTTCCCCCTTGAAACAGTACTTGATATTTCTTTGAATTGACATTGAATTTGACATTGTAAAGTAGATTCTAGATGCTACATACAAAAACATACGTATCATGGTGGCCCTATTTACTAATATCATCCTTCAGTCATTAAGGAAAGAAATTTCGCTGGACAGAACATGGTTTTAGGACCATGTGTTTAGTTTGGGGCACACAGCATATGAAAAGAGTCTTCCCTCTTCATGAACGTTCTTAGGTACATACAGGGGTATTTAGTCATATAGAGGATCTTTGGCACAGAATCTTAGGGTGCAGAAAGCATCATCCCAAAGAAACATGTTCTTGTTTAAAGATGCATTATGACTCTTGGAGTAGCTAATTACAGAGTTTCCTTGAACTATTGCCATCTTCCTATGGAATTAGAATCAGAATAGAGATGGCAGAGACCTTGGAGGTCTTCTAGTGCTGAAGCAGGAGATTCTATACCATTTCAGACAAGTGACTGTCCAGTCTCTTCTTAAAAATCTCCAGTGATGAAGCACCCACAACATCTGAAGGCAAACTTCGATTCCATTGGTTAATTGTCCTCATTGTTAGGAAGTTTCTCCTCAGTTCCAGGTTATTTCTCTCCTTGATTAGTTTCCATCCATTGTCCTGCCCTCTGGTGCTTTGGAGAATAAGTTGACACCGTCTTCTTTGTAGCAGCCTCTCAAACAGTGGAATACTGCTATCATTTCCCCCCAGCTCTTCTTTTCTCTAGACTAGCCAAACCCAAATCCTCCAACTATTCTTCATATGTTTTAGCCTCCAGGCCTTTAATCCTCTTAGTTGCTCTTCTTTGCACTTTTTCCTAAAGTCTCATTGACAATATTGTGGCAATTATTATGACCACAATATTGGGTAGAACAGCAGTTGTTCTCATGGATAAGAGACATGTCCTTTGTGAACAAAGGAATTCTGATGATTATTATTAGATTCACATAGGATGTTTCTGTAGCAGGCTTCCCAATCTATTTTCATTAAGAACACCAAACAAGACAAAAATAAAATACACGATGCTGAAGTTAATGGAAGGCTGATCTGCTTAGGGTGCTATAATAGTAGTATAATAATTGTAAAATAATTACATGGTCATCTGCCAATTTCTTTAAAAAAAATGATTCCCAAATTTATCATTTCATTTTCATGCTGCAAAGCTGATAAACAAATTCAGCAATGCTGGTGGCGATAATGGGCTGACAATTTTAAAACTTCTTATTCGTGGCAGCATTCACTCTTCTTATTGTACCATATGCTAATTTTATTTTCCAAAGTTTCTCCAGTGTCTTCAGATGCAACACTTTGCTTTGTCCCATTTATATTTATATTTTATTGTGCTGTTTTAATTTTCAAAGAGAGAGGGAGGGGGGAGAGAGAAAGGGGCAGAAAGAACAAAAGCAGTCACAGAAAAAGGAACAACAGAAACATATTATGTTTCATACAGGAAATCATTTCTGCTAATTTTTAAACACATCATTAAACTTTGATCACATGGAATAATATTGATCAGTCATTTCATTATATTGACAGAAAGCTTCTTCATAATCACAAGTGGACACTTATTGATGTTCCAAGATTATACATATGCGGTATACTTTTGTTTCAACATTAGGCAGAAATCCTTTATGCTATACCCCAAGTTCTTAATGAGAGAGAGAGAAAGGGAGTGTGTGTGTGTGTGTGTGTGTGAGAGAGAGAGAGAGAGAGAGAGAGTTATAATTAAATTTCTGATACATAATAATAAAAAACATAAATCTTTTTAAGCCATAGCATGTAATACCATGCTAACAAAGTTAAAAATATTAAACTGAAATGTTCAAATGTGCAACAAACACACACAATTTATCATATACAGTAAACAAAATTATCATTTAGATAATTTCCCTTTACCCTTTTTATACTTCCAAGACAATGAAAGTCATATCCAATCCTCATTCTCCTAGACATCAAGTATCTCAGATTTGGAGTTTTAGATATTGCTAATGAATCTGGACCAAATTCTGGAATCAAGGGATGTTTTGATTTAATATTAAAATTAAATATTTTATGCCTTCCAAAGCCCTCTTGCAACAATTCAAATGGTTCAGAAACTTTACCAGCGGTAAGCTGATCTACAGTATTAATAAATAAATATTTTTCTCTGCAATTTTCAAACTAGGATTACTAATATCCAAGAATATTAATTCCTCATACGAATAAGGGTTGGAATTAAAGTTTCATTTCAACAACTTCAAAATGCAGCTTGCAGTCTTTAATACAGCACAAAAAAATGGAACTATGGTTAAAAAAATAAATCCAGCCCATTGTGTAAATACTCACAACTTTTGAAATGTGTCCAGTGGCACTTCTATTCATGTACAGAATAGATGGGCTTTAGGTTCATAATCATAGTTGTTGTCTTAATTACAAATAAAATTCCCTCCCTGTAGAAGCCCTGAATTTGCCAACCTGTGGTTTTTGATTGGCAAATTTGGTTTGGATCAATTACATTAATCATATTAGCTGCATACCATTCAATTAGATAACAATCCAGACCAGACAATCCAGTTACTTTTCCTGATTTCATAGATGGAGTAGTATTGAGTTCTTTTTCCCCAGGAAAAGATAAATGTTCAGTTCATTAGGCAGCTTTGAGAGGTGCAATATTAGAAAGATTTACTGTATATATAAAAATATTAATTCCTTTATTGATTATATTTTACTCATCATTGTATGGTCATTCCTTTAAAAAAAATAAGTTGATTTTATTGAGTCAAACTCATATAATTTACTCAGAGCATCTTTAAGAGTATAATTAGTGTTATATTGTCACAACTGTTTCAACCAGCAAATAAGTAATTTTGCAGATCTTCTTCTTCTCTCCTAATATTTTTGTTTTATATGATTTAATTAATATTCTGTTTCAAGTGCACTGAGGGACTAAGTATCTGTTTAGCACTCATAAAAACCTACATATAATTTTGGAGTAGATTATCTTGCACACGTGCTCAACAGTTCACAATTCCCCCCTCCACATGTTTTCTGAGAGAGAGGGAGGGGGGAGG
>JANHZT010008421.1:33402-46528 GCA_032468215.1 Stegonotus admiraltiensis | reverse complement strand
AGGCTATTGCTTAACGCATTGTAAGCCGCCCTGAGTCTCCGGAGAAGGGCGGCATATAAATTGAACCAATAAATAAAAGCCCACCTCAGCTCCGCAAAGGCAAAAAATGTTGTGATATGTCACATGATGCAATTGAGTTTGACAACGGTGATTTAAGAAATCAGTATAATGAATTCAGCTTTTATCTGGTGCTTAATTTTTTTTTCACATGGGCATTGCTGATAAGGAGGGGGTATAGAGTCCGGAAAGAGAGATGGTTCTATCTTGATTTGTCCACTGCTATGTATTTCCAAGATATTTTAGGAAATTGTTTTCAAGCTTTCCCTGATATTTCCTTCACAGCATCTATTCTAGGAGCATCTGAAGGATAAGTTAAAAAAAAAATCAAGTTAGTAGCCATGAGGATACAAATCGTAAGTTTCACAATTTTTATATGGAACTCACTTAAAAACTAGAGAGAGCTTTGACTGAATCATCATGGCCATCATCTTGACTTTTTTTTGACCTCACCCTTCAGCACTTCCTCCCTTTCCACTTGTTTCATTTCAGGTTTTATATGCTCAGTTGCTAAGTGATTTAGTCAAGCCTGAATAAATGACAGCGTATGAGGAAAGGAATGTAATTTTTTAAAAAGAGTCTTAGGCTTAGTGGTTTTACTTTTAACAGGAGCATGCAGAAGAGTAGTTGAAATCCAGTCCAAAGTTCAGAGAGCCAAGTCAGGTTTGTCAGCTAGCCCAAGGTCAGAGTTTCACAAGCAAGATTCACAACACACAAACACAGAAAATCAGACAATTGTTTCCACCAGAGTAATGTGGATCAGAATTGCCTTTTCAATCCAGGCTGCAGCCAGCTGTCTTTAACCAAGAGAGGCAGTCCTTTGCTTCTCAAGGAGTCTTTCTGAGCATTTTGCTCTGCTTGCTGCTCTACTCTGTGAATCCAAACGCTTAGAACTTATATATCATCAGTGACTTCTCCAGGTGTTCTGATGGTGCCTGTGTTTGACCAGCCTCAGGTGATTTGAGTGTTGAATGCTTCAACACTGAAAGTTTTTAAGAAGTGATTGGGTAACCATTTGTCTGAAGTGGTGTAGGGTTTCTGCCTAAGTAAGGGGTTGGACTAGAAGATCTCCAAGGTCCCTTCCAACTCTGTTATTCTATTTTATTCTGAATGACTCCTGGCTTGGTATTTCCTAAGGTTGACATTCCACTGATTTAGATACAGTAGCTTCACCAGAGTCTGATTCCTGGACCTAACACCATTATTCTAAAAGTTTTACTGTGTTATGACAGAGAAGAGACATCTAAAAGTCAATTGAAATGTACTCAATCGGCCATTGGTAGACTCTTGAAATAAAATAGTGACAGGTTTTTCCTTAAGAAAAACTCAGATCCACTCTTAAACAGAGGATCCTGTTCCCCAAACTTTCCAGTGATCTTCACTCATGGCTTTACACCTCAAAAAGTGCTCCAACCAGTTTGCACAACTTTCCTCTCCATTCAATGAATCCTATTCTCTCCAAATGCCTTCCCACAGAGGCCATTCCATAAAAGTATTGTTCCAGCTCTAACAAGAAAGCATTAGAGTTCAGGGGGCCAAATGTTACATTACTAGACTCAAGCACAGAAGACAATTTTCTATAACCTGCTCTTCAAGGTGTGTACAGAACTCAGGCAAGTTAAGTGGGAATTAATGGAAGTTGTAATTCCAGAGTATGTAGAGGGTAGCAAATTGGGGCAGAATGGCCTGGAGGTCACCTAGACTGCTAAGCCCTTCAGAAATGAGCTGTCCTTCTGTCCTTTTGGAAGGCAGAAGGTGGTATCAGTGACAGAGAATATACCTCAATTAAAGTACTATTTTGTGCAAGAGATGTGGGCAGGCAGGAAGTTGAGAAGCTACCAAAACCTTCAGACGGAAACGAGATTGTTTGAGGAAGGACTGCAATCTTCTACTTTTCCCAGTTTAATCTTCTTTAGAGGGGACTTGTCGAGTAATGGTTCTCATCATTTTCAGAACCAATGATCATGGGACAGGATTTGATTTTGGTTGTGTTTCCTGGAGAAGGAGAAGTTAAATCTGAATATGCCCTTCTCCCATCCTGACTAATGAGAAGAAACTAACTCTGAAGTCTTTGTACTTTCTCTGTATTTGTGTCTTAGATGAAGAGAAATATGCACACACATGCACAGATGTACACCCCAAACCAGGGATGGGGTCTACTTACCTTTACTACCAGTTCGCAACCGGGCCGCATGCAGAAGCTTCCTGGTGACATAAGGGTTGGTGGGTGGAGCCTCCCACTGGTTTTACTACCGGTTCTATAGAACCAGTCTGAACCGGGGGCAACCCACCACTGCCCCAAACCCAAGGTTTTCAGAAAATAATTTTATATTGCTCTTCCTTTTTTAATATACAGTGAGACAGACCTGTAATATTGATGGTTAAATTGCAGCCAAAGCCCCTGTTCATTTATACTGTTACTTAGTTGGTAAGTTAAGATAAAGCCGGCTTGACAGACAAAACTGAACCTTGTTAATTACTCCAACATGCCCAGTGGTACCTTGTTATTCACAGTCTCTGCCATGGAGGACACAGCCTGGCCAAACTAATGATGCATCTAATCCAGTATCCTCCTCCTGTCTGTGACAGTGGCTAAGACTGGCTATTCCAGACAAATCCTACAACCCCCCACAATTCATCTAATTATGTAGTACTATACAATGGGGATTTTTTTTTCATGCCTCAGCTGGCAATCAGCTTATGCCCTGAAGCATCTGGATTGAAAGGAGAAAAGATAAGATAAAATAAGTTGCATTTCCAACTCCCCACCCCTTGCTTTTAACTATTGCTTTGGCTTTGCTTTTGTTATTTGCTAATGGCTCTCCCTGCTAGCTTTTCTTTTCTTTCTTTTTTTACTAAAAAAAAATATATAGCCTGGAGTGCTGGAATATATTCTGGATATTCCCCCCACTATATGCTCTTGAGTAAGTGGGTGCCCCTGTGTCCAGCTGCAGCATCAGGCTTCCTGCTCAAGAAATCAAAAGAATGTATGAAACGCAACGCTAAAATGATGATTCCCTCTCTTTAGTGAGAGTATCATTTATGAACTCATACCCCGAAGACAGAAGAAATATAAAGTTAAAATGAAAAGTAACAGATGCTATTCTAGTTGCTCGGATAGCCAGCCAGATGTTCAGACTGGATTTGGCATTTTTATCCACCTAATGACTCCTTCTCAAGGAGCTGGGACAGGCAGCTGTCGTTGTTTGATGGTGTTAAACATACTGTTGCAGGATGAAAACTATTTCAAGTAAAACTGCCTTTTGCAATTGACCGATGGTGATTTTGTCGATTATGATGGTTCATTGCACAGTCATCAAATGTTCAGACTGGAGTTGGCATTTTTATCCACCTATTGACTCCTTCTCAAGGACGTGGGATAGGCAGATGATGTTATTTGGCCTGTTAAAGGTACCATCAAAGGATGCACTAAGCTGTTCCAGTGAAAGCAACCTTTTGCAATTGCTAATGCACTGCTGTTTCTATAGACTGTGTGTTGCAAGTGTGCTTACTATCATAGTGAATGTAAAACTGGTCTACTGTAAAGGGGAGAAATTAAGTGAAGAAATGGCTTTAAAAGCTGCAAAAATGTGATCAATATTGGAGCAAGTAAAAACCTAAAGCAAGAACTGGAATGTTGCAATAAGTGTCTTTGGATGGCCATGTACCTGCCAGATTTTCAAAAAATCACTTGGCAGTTGCTGAACATCTAGATTTCATTGGAAGATAAACAAATTTACTGCAAATGTTACACTTAGAAACAAACAAACAAACAAAAATAGTACAAGGTGTTTGCTTCTGGTGTATTACTCCTGTGCTGATTGCCAAATTTATTTATTTATTATTTATTAATGTTGATTTATTTGCATTCCAAAAATGACTGGAAATGCAATAATCAGGTTGGAACATTCTTTCATTTTGGGGTGGGGGTGGGGCTAAAGCTCAACAATTCTGGAAGGTGATTTGTCAGAGAAGAAAACAAGTCTTAATGGTTGCACTCTTTTTTGCTGCAGCTGTTTTCCTGCTAAACATCAGCAAACTTTTTAACTCTATGCAATATATAGAGTTGGCTTTGGAGATGATAACAGCTCCAAGATACTTTATGCCTTTTACTGGACATTATACGGAATTCGTGTTTTCTAGAAGAATGACAAACTTAGCTGCAGCTAAGATATGTATCTATGTGAAAAATAGCTTTATATTTTTTTAAAAAAAATACAAGATCTAATACAGAAATTAATTTGCAAACCATTCATGGATTTTAAATTGGCACAAGAACTTGCGCTGTATCCAAAATTCTAGCTTCTCTGAATATGAGATTTTAAAATATTAGATTCTGCCCGCTAGGTTAGAGAGAAACTCTTGTCACGTGTTAATTTTGAATAATGATGATTATTATACTGGCTGTCTTTTTAATTTAATGAATATTGACCTGATTCGAATAAGAGTTTTGAAGTGCCAAATTGATATAAGATTATATTATATGTGGTATTAATCGAATTCTTCTTTGAAAAATATGTCTATGTATGAAACAGAAAGAGAAAGCAAAACTAAATGTGCTCTAGACCAGCAGCCCCCAACATTTGGGGCACCAGGGACCAGTTCCGTGGAGAGAGATTTTTCCACGGGCCAGAGAGGGTGTGGTTTCTTGTGCTGCCTGCATCCCACAGATGGGGCTTTGCTTGTTTGTGCGGACTGATTTCTGGCATGCCGCAGTCCGGTGCCGGTCCATGGACCGGGGGTTTGGGAAGCCTGCTCTAGACAGACTGCAAGACGCTTTTGGGCTGCCAGAAACGGTTCTTTACAGCTGCTTGCAGAAGATACAAATTATTGCTATGAATTACAAAAAAGTTTTTCAGAAATATTAAACCACACAACCCAGAAAGAGGCATACAAATCAAGGTTAAAAATCCTATTTAGATAATTTAAACAAGCAACTAAAGACAATTAGCACATTCCAAAAACAGCCTAACACAGAATCCAGGTTAGACATGTTTACCTCTTCCTACATAAGTAAAAGGTGCTTTAAACAGAATTTCCCTCTGCTCCAATCTATCTGGACTTCTTCCGAGTTTCCTGGAGATAGCAGCCGTTTATGGGCAGCGGGGGGGAGGGATGAGATAGAACAGCCTTGTTTTATTTGCTGGTCTCCATCCAGCAAATTGTGTCTTAATTTCGAAAGAAATCTAATTTTTCCTTTCTTCAGCAGGCGAGGGTAGAGACCTGAGTCTGTGACCATGTTTATGAGATGGAAAGGGGATCTCTCACACTTGAAGATGTAGATTATGTGTCCAAAGTAAAGAAAACTGTTTTCTGTGTCTGAGCTTGGGCTATGAACACAAATAAACTTTGTATTCTCTGCTGCATATGACATTTGAAACTATAGTGCATAATACAAACAATGGTTTATGCATATTTTGAACCTATGTGTTCATTGGAATATCATATGTTGTTCACATGCATTTCTGCCTTTATTTTAGTTTAACAAACAAGAGGCTGATGGAAATCCTTATTTTCTTGTTCAGAGTTGCATCCATTAAAAATCCCTCTACTTTTATAAATAAATTTGCAAGCTGCCTGCATAGGACTTGTTACTAACCTTTTAGAATCTTCTAGGACTCCTGGTTCAAGACTATTCCTTACGTTTATTGATGAAATTAAGATGACATTTCAAGTTTGAAGCGCAGAGATTTGCTCTCTTTCAACCTGGAATGGACCATAGGATCTAGCAAATGCTACTCTCTTAGGAAAACCACATTTAAGTCCTTAAAATATAAGAAAATGTTAATCATTTAATCTTTCTGCTCCTCTTTCCCAACCACACTTCAATAGAAGTTACTCTTTGAAGTAAAATATATTCCTTCTTATTAAATGCCCCCTCTAGTCATTGTTCAAGACAGTGCTATTGATGACATTTTAATTCTGTACCATGCTTGAATATGTAGCAGGATATTTTTTTTTTTGTACATACTTAAAATGCATAAAAAGGAGGAAATTATGAGAGGGGAGAAATTGACAAGCGGTAACTCTTCTGCATAGAAAGTCTTGGAGGTAAAGTTAAAATATGAAGAAAAAATATTGCTAAGAAAACATAGTTTTAGACTATTTAAAGATCACTTGAGTTTTTCCTTACTGTGATTGGAGTGAAGCATGTACAGACCAGTGGTGAGTTGCTACCAGTTCACTTTGGATCGGGCAAACTGGTAGTGGCAGCAGTGGGGGGCTCCGCCCACCCGCTCAGATGCTTCTGCATATGCACAGTAGCATTGCACGTGTGTGAGAGCATGCACCCACGAACAAACCTGTAGCAACAGGTTTTGAATCCTGCCCCTGGTACAAACCCATAATATTCATTTCATGCACAGCCTGCTTTACTGGTTCAGGATTCAAATTTTAATTCTGATTTCAAATTTCGGGTATTTTTTCTTTGCTAAAAGTCAAGGAAATCAACCAATGACTGTTCCACACCTACAACCCCATTTAATTTGAATTTGGTAATATTTCAAAGATTAATAATGATGCCTCTGCAAAGATAAATTGGAGTGGCTTTCAGACAGGTTAGTTAAGGAACAGTTCACATTTTTTATTTTTTAAAAAGAAAATTGTTGATAGCTTCACGTTTTGACATAATTGGACCCTTATGAGATCAAGTTGCATTTCAGTACGTTGAAAGATTACATGTCTTTCCAGAAGAAATATGTTTATCCTGTTGCTTAGTGAGCAATTGCCATATCAATGACGCACACAATGACTCTTCCTTTTAAAAATCTGCCAATATTTTTTTTTTAAAGTAGTGATCTTTTGGGGAAAGAAGATCCCTGGTCTCTTCTTTTGTGGCTTTTGTGGCAATTTTCTATGAAGACAACAAACTTCCCAATGGTTTATACTGTACATACCTAGATACCCATCACCTTATTCCCTTTGGGGGTGAGTTCAAATAGTACTCAACTTACAACCATTTGTTTAGTGACTGTTTGAAGTTACAAACGGCACAGAAAAAAGGGACATGACCTGTTTTCATACTTACAACCATTGTAGCATCTCAAAGGTCATGTGATCAAAATTTGGATGCTTGGCAACTGGCATGCATTTATGACAGTTTCATTGTTCCCCGAGGGTCATGTGATCTCTATTTGTAACCTTCCTAGCCGGTTTCTCTCAAGCAAAGTCAATGGGGGAAGCCACATTAACCACATGATTCACTTAACAACCATGGTAGGAAAGGTTGTAAAATTGGGTTAAAATCTCACTTTAACAACTGCCTTGCTTAGCAGGAGAAATTTTGGGCTCAACTGTGGTCATAAGTCCAAGACTACCTACACCTAACATACACAGCATTGAAAAGATGTGAGAAATAGTAAGCAGAAGAAATAAGTCATAAGCAGAAAGAAAAAAGTGCTTTACATTAATATAGGTAGTCCTCAACTTACAACAGTTTGTTTAGTGACAGTTCAAAGTTCCAATCTCACTGAAAAAAGTGACTTATGACCATTTTTCACACTTACGACTGTTGCACCATCCCCACAATCACATGATCAAAATTCAGATCTTGGCAACTGGCATGTATTTATGACGGTTGCAGTGCCCTGGGATCATGTGATCACCTTTTGCAACCTTCTGCCAAGCAAATTCAATGGGGAAGCCAGATTGACTTAACAACCGTGCTACTAACTTAATACCTGCAGTGATTCACTTAACGACTATGGCAAGCCAAGTCGTATAAAGGGGCAAACCTCACTTAAGAAATGTCTCACTTAGAAACAGACATTTTGGGCTCTGAAGACCTTATTATTCCAGCAAGCCGGGCTAGCTTAAATTTTTTAACTTTTTAAAATTTTAGTCAAATTTTTATTGGGCGTAATTGGGGTTTTAACAATTTGTACAGCGTAATATTTAATCTGGTTTTAATTGGTTTTTAATTTGTATCTATGTATTTTCGGGTTTTAGTTTGCTGTTCACCGCCCTGAGTCCTTTGGGAGAAAGGGCAGTATAGAAATTAAATAAATAAATAAATAAACTGGACTTGCTTCTCAATGCCTCACAAACCATTCTGCCTTCATTCATTCTGCCTTCACCCATGTGCTTCATACATAACTGTTTGTTCTTTAAACCTCACCACTCTCACTTTCTGGGGATATCAGCTATAGCCAACCCAAACTTTTATGATTTTTGTTTCCCTTTCTTTGCTCCATTCTCTCTTCCATCCTATATTCGTTTGAAGTTGGATTCCTATTCAGGCTCTCTGCATGTGTTTTTCATACTTTTATATACAGTCCACCTGAATTCACCATGTATACTTACACATTGGTTCAAAATGCAAAACTGGTTCAGATGAAAATGCAGATGAGACCAATTCCTCACATTTGCATTGATGTGGGCCCTGAAAAATATTTGTTTCAATGTTCTTTTCTCATGGATTGTGATCCAAGAGTCCTGGATAAAATGACTATGATTAGAAGCTGGAACTGTAGATCAAAAAATTGCCCCATCACATCCACTCTGCCACTATATTGCCAGCCATGTTTTTCAGCACTCATCATCTAGATGATATTAAAGCTGCTGGCAAAATGTCTCCTATCTCAAAAGTGGAAAAAAGAGAGAAAGAGAGAAATATTCCTTACTTATTCTCTTTGTATTTCACCTTGGCTTCAGACTAGCTAACAGCACTCCTACTTGCTTACATAACTGTGGATTAAATAATACTTTTGACAGAGGTGAGAGACCGTGTTCTAAAAGGGTAGCTTTTAATGCACACATGAGCCAAGTCAGCTTTTATGTGAGAGCTTCTTTTAAAAAACAACAACAGCGAAATGCAACAAATAATGGATATTAAAAATAATAAAATGAGAATAAAAAGAAACTGAACAATATGAAAATAGCCTTATTAATTCAAAATAATGGTTCCCTTCTCTGAGAATGCTGTTTTCCTTTTTGCCCAATAATCAGTGTTACACAGGGGGTATATACCACTGCACAAAATAATAATGGAACATTCTTTGATAGTCCCATTTTCAATTTTTGGCAATTTAAGGGCAAATTCACTCAGGAACATGCATCACTCCATGATTTCAGTAACTAGTGTGATTGCTTGCCTGAACATAGAGAGATTTATTTATTTATTTACTTATGTCATAACTGCACATAATACAATTCAGTGGAATTTGGTAGTGCTTTCTGTACAACCTCACTTGCCAGCTACCTCCTTGGCGAGGTAATCCAACATGCTAAACCCTAAACGTGATTTAAGAGAACCACAGTTGTTATATTTCCTTGACAGTGATGTCCATTAAGTGATTATGTTTTCCTGCATGTGGTCTCCTGAACCTTACAGAGGTAAGACCTAAAAATCAATAAAATATAAATATTGAAGTAAAGCAAATCTAAAGGAAAAGCTATACATCTTTACAAACGTTAGTTTTAACCATTTCTTTAAAAAAAATACCTACCAGCTCCTACAGTAGTATTCAATAATGATTAAAGTCAAACATAAAGCTTATCATTTTCAGTCTGAGATATACAGTATAACAAGTATTAGATCCATAACTGTGTTTAAGGTGACATTTGTCAGTCTCCTGTAGTAAAAATGTTATTTAGAAACTAGACATCATGGATAGGCTAGGCAAAAAGTAGAATTCTCTCAAATGTACAGTATATAGCGAGAAGAAGGACATAATGCACTGAAGATGATACTAGGTTTTGTTCCACTGATGAAAAAGCTGAATATGTCTGTTGATATGCTTTTGTTTCTGAATAGATGTGAATCATCCATAAACAGAAATGAATGAAGCAATATGACATCATGATGTGATAGTCCACTATTGCTCAGTCTCTGTGGGTATTTTAATTTCATTTCAATTTCAATTCCAATTTCATATTTATTTATTAATTTCAAGGCTTCCTAATTTCTCAATGACTCTGTTTGGCTTACAAGTAAGAAATTAAAAGGACACCAAAATGTTTCAAGAAAAATAAAGTAACTGACCACGGACAGCAAAATGACAAATGATTATCCTAATAACCTAACCCAAGACCTGAGACTCCTAACCAAGTTTTCAGAAGACTGCCAGAAGACTGTCAAAAGACCAAAAAAGGTGATAGCCAGTCATTAGGTAAGTTATTTTAATCTTTTTTATTTATTTATTTTTTCTTAATCTGTTTGGGTTATGTAATCTTTTTCTTTTTTCCCCTTTATCTTTTGCCATTTTTTCATTAACCAAACACACCATCTTTTAATTATGCATTTTTTAATGTACTTAGGAGTTTTGTCAATGTTGGGGGGGGATAATTTGTATTTTGAAAAAATAATGTGTGTGTGTGTGTGTGTGTGTGTGTGTGCATTAGTCCTTAAATGTTTAGCCTTTGTTTTTTTTATCTAATTGTTCTTTTCAAATGTTAATGAAGGGTTTTTACAATGCCATAATTATGCATTTGCTTGGAGTATAGAGCTGGGCTTTGTTTTTAAAATAAAAGTACTGATTTCTAATAAATCAAGCAATTTGGAATTGGCCTTTTAAATATAACATTTCTACTCCACATTGGAGAAAGTTAAAAGCAGTGATTTCGAGTCTAACTCTCTAATAGCAAATGGATGGAGTACAAATATATGTACACAGTCCACGTAGCCACCCTAAATCAGGGGCATCCAACCTTGGCAACTTTAAGACCTGTGGATTTAAATTAACAGAATTCTGGATGTTGGAGTCTTAAGTCTAAAAGTTGCCACCCCTGTCCTAGATGAACTATTGTAGACGACAGCAATTAATATTTTTTTACTTCTCCTGCTCCTCACACTCATCTGCAAAACACAAAACAAGAAATCAGCTGCGATAGGCTGTTCAATATTATACACAGATACCCACATTATGTATAAAACTCACTCAGCAATTTTTCTGTTAGAAAAGCATTATGAGGTTTATCAGATCAGCAGATCTCCTCAACATATTCGTGGTTACCTATGGGTTTCATTTTGATGTCCTACCTCAATTAAGTCTAGTGCCATTTGTTCTGCGGTTGTTGTTTTTTTCCCTTAGTATTATTTTATATTGCTTTGCATCGAAGGGCAATCTGGTGTTTATTCATCTGCCATTTTGTGATTCTCAGCATTTATCACATTGCATTGGCCAGGTATTTCATTCATGACCCAGAGTAACAACCTGCTTAGTAGGAACAGGGGACGTTTAAAGTTTCTCGGCTTCATATAGGCCACAGTCTCTTATGAGCAGAACAATCAAAAGTCATTTGCCTGGAGGACATGAGGTTTGTCCGACTTGGCGGTTCATTTTCAGTCATGGCCGACTTGGGCCAAGAAGAAGGCCAAAAGAATTCCATGTTAAAGTTGACTCTAATCCGTAAAATGCTTTCCCCTTGTCCTTTTGCAGCTCGATCATTAAAGGACAAAACCCCACTGCTGAGAGCCACGATTGCACAAAGTATCATTTTGCTGAACTGAAATGAGACTCTAACTGCAACATACTCTCAGTTTAATAACTGCTGTTGCACAAAACACTATTTCATTTTTCCCAATTAACCCTCCAAGAAAATGGTGAATATTCAGCATAATTATTTCTAAGCCAGCAAAACACTCCTTCCGTAGCTACAGCTAATGGAACAGAGTGGCTAACTATTCAGGACAATAAGTCATGAAACTGGTTCCCAGGGAGATGCAGAACACCTTGAAATTCTAACTAGCAGACGAATTGCGGAGAGAATGTTTTAAATACACACGGCTAGGAAGTAACTGAAAAACATCCCAGCTCCTCCTAATTGTATTAATTCCACTTTAAGTTGTTTCTAATGGCTGAACTTAGAGGGAGAGTGAGAACTGGTGAGGTTTGATGGCAGTAGGATTATATATTTCTGAAGCTGATGGTGACCATGTTTAATTAGAGGAGAAAAATACTGGTGCTTTTATATTCCACCTAATTTCAATTTCAAACCTTTATTGTCAATGCACAACATATGTACAATGCGATTGGCTGAGCCTCCCTTAGCGCACCCCCCCCACAACACAATACATCTCAATAACTCACAGTGAAAGATAGAAAATCCCTAACCCACTGCATCATACTAACAAACACACAATCCTCTATACATATATGTGCATAACATTACATTATAATATATTTCACCAATATGAGTATGTTGCACATTGCACCAGCACTGCAAAGTCTATCATACTACATACTTATGATGTTATGTTGCATTCAGGAGTCTGACAGCCAATGGATAAAAGCTGTTGTTCAGCCTGTTCGTATGACTGGCTACGCTTCTATATCTCCTGCCTGATGGTAGAAGAGTAAAGACGTGCTGACCAGGGTGTGAGTGACAAAGTGATTCACAAAGCTCCCCCCAAAAACAGTCTTTTTAGCAATAGGATCTCTGTGGAGGAACATGCCCTCCAGAGAAGTCTGCCTGGCACCTTTTCACTGCAAAATGAATAATTGTGCCCCTTTTTTTCCTGTTCAAAAGAAAAGGCGATGTTTTGAAGTGCCTCTAAATTTTATTTATTGGTACCACAGTACACCCTGATCCCATTTAAATTGATTGTCCACATAATCTTTCTGCTTTCTGAGTTTAGCCATGGAGCTTTTCAAGATGTGGACTTTACCTTCTGTTCTCAGTGTCAACTAAAAACAAGTTGCTGTGTGGTAAATTTACTCTGTTTATCTTTCAAAATCAAAATCTATAAGAGAGCATTGCAGATTGGCCCATATCAACTTTTCAGTAGTTGTAATTTAATTTTCTAGGATTTTCACCATAATGGCCCTCAGCAAAATAAATGTGTAAAAAGTATGGGATGTGACACTTTTTATGCAGTACACCTTCCAAGAATAGAGGATTGTTGGATTGATTAGACCAGTGATGGCAAACCTTTTCAGCACTAAGTGCTGAAAAGGGAGAACTTCACACGCATGTATGTGCATTCGTCAGGACCGCAATCAGGACGTGGAGCTGCCCAGAGGGCATGCGCATGCTGGATAAGGTACTTCCAGTTATTTATTTATTTATTTATTTATTTATTTATTTATTTATTTATTTATTATTTGAACTTCTATACCGCCCTTCTCCA
>JANHZT010008413.1:34568-49527 GCA_032468215.1 Stegonotus admiraltiensis | reverse complement strand
TGGCCAGGGAGGAGGGGAGAGACAGGGTCATGGGGGAACGTAAATCTACATGGGGTCAGATCTGCCTGCATCCGAATCCGAATACTGCCAGAATGGTGCTCTTAATAAAAGACTGTATTTCTTTTGAAGTTTGGCTCATGGCTCATGAATTAATGAGGGCATCTTTCGGAAACTTCACAGCCAGCTGGTTGACTTTGGGCCATTCTTTCTCAGCCCTAGGAAGAAGGCAATCATTCTAAAAAAGTTACTAACAAAAATGAATGGACTTGTGTATGTAGTCACCAAAAATCAAGATTAACTCATTTATACACTATCACACACAGCCATGACTATTCTGTGTCTTGGGTTGTTTTTTTTTAACCATGGCAAATCCAATTGTAAAATCTGCTGCTGATTAATGACAGATTCACTTTACTGTAAAACAAAAGTTGGCTAGTAGAAACAACTGAATAATAGAGGAAAGTATTGAAGTTAGAGCAGAGCATGTAGACTGGGATGTGCATATCCTCACCATATTTCCATAACATAGATACCACATTGATAAAGAAATGACATTATTTCTATTAGCCTTGAAGTGACAAGATCCATGCTGATATTTTTAGAAATGATGTCTAATCTGGTAATAATCCAATGGAAATAAGCCAAGAATATTGCTTTAGTCCTGTATTCCCTCACCCTCCACATTTCTCTTCCTCTCTCTCTATACTGTACATGAATGGTTATTTCGACTGTGCAGGTAACATTGCTATAATTATTGCAAATCAGAACAAATGTCCTTCAAAAATCATTGCTTATCTTTCCACAACAGTAGATATAAGGTTGTTATTTTATTGTGAAATTCTAATGTATTGCTATTGTAGAAAATAAATTGGAAATCCTTCAAATTGTTCTGTATTTCAGTTTCAGATTCTCCTCGCCTTGGATCTACTACTGATACAATTGCTCATATAATTATCAATGCCAATGATGATGCTTTTGGAACATTACAGCTCTCTGCACCAGCTGTCCAAGTACCTGAAAATTATATTGGACCAATAATCAATGTCACAAGGACTGGAGGAATCTTTGCAGATGTTTCTGTGAAATTTAGAGCAGTGCCAATTACAGCAACTGCTGGTAAGAGAGTGAAGAGATTACAATGCAATGGCAAAGATGTACAACATTGTACATATACTTTCACTATAAGCAAATGGCAAGAATACTATACAGTAGAGCCTCTGGTCATGACCATAATTTGTTCCATAACTTTGGTCGCAACCCGAATTGGTCATGACCCGAACCTAATTATAGAAATTTGGCACTTACAAAAAAAATGGCGTGGAAGGGGAAATCGGCCGCAGGGAAAAAAAATGTGAATTTTTCAGAGCAGTTCAGAGCAGACAATACCAATTATCTATATGCACACTATTTTGGGTACCTGTTTTCAGTAGACCATGTGCGCTAACATCTCTTCAAAGAAAGTTTGGGTTGTAGCAATATGAAATATGGAATGGCTAAACACATGAATGCCAAATGTTTTTATAGGATAAAATAGTTGGTATTGTTTCAAGCATATTCTTCTCCAACTTTTCTCATAGATTCTGCTCATCAGACCTGAATTTCAAATAATATAAAGAAATAGTATCATCATGTTTTTGAATAGACATCTTTGTTATACACAGGTGAGGACTACAGCGTAGCTTCCTCAGATGTTGTCTTACTAGAAGGAGAGACCAGCAAAGCGGTGCCAATTTATATAATTAATGATATTAATCCTGAAAGGGAGGAGTCCTTCCTTGTGCAACTGCTCAATCAAACAACAGGCGGAGCACAACTCGGGAGTCTAACTCAGGCACTTATAACCATTGAGGCTTCAGACGATCCATTTGGATCTTTTGGTAAGGTGGCATTTAAATATTAATAAAACTATCTATGAATTGAAAAAATATCACAATAAATTTAATTAACAAATTTAAATCTACCTTTCATCTCAACAATATTTCTTTTCATAATATTTTATCTTATAACTGGCCACTTCTTCCTTTTTTGAAGACACTTCCTCAGAAACCATGATAAATACTGTAGATTATTGTCAGTACTCTCACACTGGACTTTACAATTTAAAATTTAAGACTTAAACTAAAGATTACAGCCCATGTAATCCCCTTTTATCTCTTGAGAAATACTGTGACCCCAGAAAGAAGACTTTAGTTCGTCTCTCTCTACTCCCCTCTCTGCCTCTTTTCCCTAAATCTTAATCTGGCCTCTTGTGCACTCTGTGATATCAGATATCCTTTTGTGGTGTTATATAAGACTTTACAAAAGCAAGATGAATATAAATCAAAAGAGAGAGGGGAAGAGCAGACCCTATTTTAAACCTACTTCTTAGTCTACTTCACAGTGTTCTGGTGAAATTAGAGTGGAGAGTGGAGTGGAGAGTGGAGTGGAGTGGAGAGTGGAGTGGAGTGGAGTGGAGTGGAGTGGAGTGGAGTGGAGTGGAGTGGAGTGGAGTGGAATGGAATGGAATGGAATGGAATGGAATGGAATGGAATGGAATGGAATGGAATGGAATAGAATAGAATACAGCTGGAAGGGACCTAGGAGGTCTTCTAGTCTAATTAAAAGGTTTGTATTCTTCCTATTCACCTCAAGCAATTAGTAATCAAATTAGAATATAAATATTTAAATGCAGTGATATTAAGGGCATAGACCATTGTTTATTTTTGTTAACCAACAGTTGGAGAAAGATTCAGCTAACTAGCATTCTGGGCCAGCACGGAAATTCTTCAATACCATTTAGAATTGGATTTGAAACATTTTATGAACCTTTTCATTTTCCTACTCTTCAAGTTCCATTAAAGAGAGATTATTAAACAAAGACATTTGTAGAAGATTCATCAGTACTGTCTCTACCTGAATGTCATCATACTCTGTTTTGTGGACTCTGCTGCTGCCTCTTGCTTGAATGAGGATGAGGTTAACTTGGGCAGCAAAAATGCAGGTGCTGCGTCTTTGATGCTGGGTTTCCACTAATTCCCCCACTTTTGCTCTCATGCGGTTGGAGTGGACAATACAAGCGTTGATTGTTAATTTAGGAAGACCTATTCAAAATTATAATATGCAGTAGCTTTAAAAATCTACTGATTATTCGCCTTTGATCATAAAAATTAAATTTCTATTTAAGATACATATTAAAAGTATGTAACGAACAGAAAAAATAAATTACAGTGAAAAACAAAGTTTCATTCTGTTAGTTTTCCAGACCACTAATATAGTTGTCAAAGAACCTGAAGCCAATACACTGCTGATAGATCTGCCAGTTATTCGCAATGCTGGAACAGTTGGCAATGTGACTGTGGAATGGATTGCTACCATTGATGGGCAATTTGCTGCCAGTGATTTGAAAGTCTTCTTAGGCAACATTCAATTTTCCCCTGGGGAAACCATGAAGAACTTGATATTAGAAATTCTGAATGATGATGTTCCAGAAATTGAAGAGGTAAGCTGAGAAATAAGACAAAATGTGAAAAGAAGAACTATATGAGTGTTGTTTTTTAAAAAGTCTTGTTTATAAAAACCATAGGTACAAATATTGGACTTCTGAAAATGCAATGCTATGGAATAATGGTGATGATAGTTATAATAATGATAATCTATTGAAAATGGAAATATCCATTGATTTGTGGGGACAGCAGGAATCAGAAAACTTTTTGCTAGGGTAAAATAATTGCTGAATTCCCAGTTCTGAAATGCTGATCTCTAGGTCTCTTACCATCTAGAACAATTTTTCAAAAACTACACTGAGCTGCTGTAGGGGTGGAAATTGTTTCCTTGTGTATCACTAAAACTTTCTTGAGCAAAGGCTTGAGAGAAATTTACATTTTAAATTGCTAATACCTTGAATCTCAATAAGAATTTACATTCCTTACATAGGAATTTTGTGGCCATGTTTAATTTTGGAATCAAACCATAGAGCTAATGATATTTTTCTGCACCAAACTAAGTGTTTGTCCGAAATACATCACAGATTATCAGAGTGGAATTAACCCAGGCTTCCAATGGAGGTACTATTGGACTAGACAGAGTGGCAAATGTTGTAATTCCTGCCAATGATAAGCCATATGGAACAGTATCCTTTCAACAAAACTTGTATCGTATTCAAGAGCCATTGGAGAGAAGTTCAACTGCAAACATAACAGTAAAGAGGAGGTCTGTTTAATATCCTAATACCTTACTAGGTTATGGCTAATAACTACTTTGTTTCCCTGTAACACATTATTTATGGCACTATATTACAATATACAGTTTAATGGAGAAAACTCTGTTTGTACATAAGAATGAGGCAATCTTTTTGAGTAAACCAACACAAACTCAAAAACCTGAAATGTAGGAAGAGATTCTAAAGTATTTTCGCTTCTGAAATTGCTTGAGGCATGTAAAAAGTTTCCTGCAAAGAAGAGAATTGTGCAGCTTATCTCATGAATGTTTCCTCGAAAGCAGTAATTCCTACTGATTGTAATATTTTTCAAATAGTGTGCATCATATATTAATTTTAATTAAATGTATCTATGTGTTTGTGCATATTGCTGATTTGTAAGCATTAATACATACATAAAGAATAAAATATATTAGATAGATTTTAGATATAAAATATATGTAATATATATTTATGTAACTCCCATAGATGTAAAATCACTCTGCCAGCAAAAACAGGCTCCCAAGCTCCATTTTTGGTTGCGACGGCCTCCTGCAACCCTCTGCCAGCAAAAACAGAGCGTAGGAGGACCACATGTGCCCCCCCCGCTCCATTTTCACTGGCAGAGGCACCGCGGGCCAGTCCTTTGCTGTTTCTAGGGTGGCCCCACGGGCCAGATCTAAGCACCCCATAGGCCAAATCTAGCCCATGGGCCTTGAGTTTGAAACCCTTGCTATAAAGTATCCTGTTTAAAACATAAGAATTCAAAACTATGCTTTATTTTTATTTTTTTGCATTCCCCACCCCGTCAAATTTAACTATAACAACAATAACAAATTTAACTATAACTATGTCAAGAAAACTGTTTTATTCATTATTTAATTTGTCATTTATTTAATTTATAGTGGTGGAAGATTTGGTCAGCTGAAGATATTTTACAGCACTTCAGACATAGATTTCACAACTCTTGTACAAGAGCAAGGGCTGGATGTATTATGCTATTATGAAGCACCTATACAAGGAATTCCAGATGAGAGTCGTGTGACCAGAGTTAATCTTTCACTAGCCAATGATTCTCTCTACACTTGTGCTATTCTTTGTTTGAAAGAGCAGGCCTGCTCAGCTTTTTATTTCTCTGGTACTTCTGAAAGTCCATCATGTTTTTGGGCGGGATCTTGGAGTAGCTCAATAACCAACAATTCAGGATTCTGGATATACAAGAAAAATCTTACTACTTTAACTTCTATTTTCAGTACACAAGCAATTGCTAATAATGACTATGAGCCTGTTACCAGCCAGTGGGTGATCATGGAAGAAGGAGAAGAATTTGCAAACCTCACAGTCTCCATATTACCTGATAATTTTCCGGAACTGGATGAGAACTTTGCCATTTCTTTGTTACAAATTGTGCTGATGAATGTCACTGCCAACATTGAAAATCAACCAGTCATAGGGCAACCAAACACCGCTACAGTTCTCATACTAATGAATGGGGATGCTTTTGGTGTGTTTGTAATTTATAGCATCAGTTCCCATACAACTGAGAATGGTCGTTATGTGGAAGTACACGAACAGCCTCAGAATACAGTGCGGTTGATGATACATAGAACAGAAGGTAGTCTGGGACACGTGATGGTGGAATGGAGCATTAGTGGTGGCACAGCTACCCCAAATCTGGATTTTTTAGGTGATGGAGAAGTCCTGATTTTTGCAGAAGGTAAGGAATTTGAGAGAATCCTCTAATGAAAACTTAATCTGCTACTATCCTGTACAATCATTGCCATATATCAAGCTTTATAATGACTTGCAGGAAGATTGTAAGGAAAATACACATGACATTTCTCTGAAGGTTATCATCCATAAATTATAGTTTGAATTCCAGCATTTTAAACTCATTAAATATAGATATTTTATGCCACTTGAAATGTAGAGTCTAAAAAGGATTTCATAACCACTTTTTTCAAATTTCACAGGAGAATTTTAAGACACATCATTGACAAAAGGAATATACAGGAACAGTTTTAAGTAGTACTGTATGCCAGAGCTGCTTTGTTTATATGCTTGTATTTAAAAAGCTTCTTTGTTTATCTAAGTGAAATAAGTGTTCTTCTAAACATTGGAAAGGTTGCTACATAATCATAAAGTGCTCTAATTTTTCTTATCAGGTGAGACAAAAAAGCCTGTCACTTTGACTATTCTAGACGACGCTGAGCCTGAAGATGATGAAAGCATTTGGATCACTTTGACCCACACTGAAGGTGGTAGCCGTATTTTACCCAGTTCAAATACTGTCACAGTGGTGATTTTAGCCAATGACAACGTAGCAGGAATTCTTAGTTTTCAGACATCCTCAAGATCTGTAATTGCTCATGAAGGTGGGTTCATCTCCATGTTCACTTCCCTTTCTTTGTGAGCTATTAATATTAGGCTTTCTCTCAATTTGATCAATTTATTGTTTGGAAAAACAGAAAGAAGAATTTGATCAATTTATTTGCCTTCATTTGATCAATTTATCCCTTAGAATTTTTTTCTATCGCTAGAAATTAATATTGTGGAATAATATACAAATGTACAGTATGCGAGTACTTGCAGTTTTATACTTCTGCTTATCACCAATTCTCCATATTCTGACAGACCTCAAAATACATGAATGAGAAAAAGGCTGGAGTTTGTTATCCTTGATGAAATATACCGCAGTTGTATAGTATATACAACAAACGTTTACCTTAATACTTGAGCAATATATGGTGATGAACATTCTTTGCATTTGCTGATAATATTTTTTCTTTTATTTAAGTCAGCAATTCTGAAGTAGCTATTACAGTTAAATAAATGGTAGGTAGGCAGGTAAGGAGATAAACAGATAAGACGTTGCAGTTTTTTTCTGATTTACATATATTACAGTCATTTAACAGCAAATCAAGATAATGGAAATGATTAATCAGAAAGGCATATATTTATCTTGGAAGCAAACTAATGGAAATTCTAATTGTTTAGGACTTTCTATTGTCTTAGGTGCAAATAAGATACTGGCTTTCCTTCATTTCTTATGATATTATGTATTCTTTCATTTCTAGGAGAGCTGTTACAATTTCATGTGCTAAGGACTGCACCAGGAGCTGGCAATGTAACTGTTGACTGGGAAATTGTTGGCCATAATTTGGAACAAAACTTTGAAATGATTTCTGGCACACTCTATTTTTTAGAGGTAGTTACCATTTATTTCAGATGCCATAATAAAAAGAAAGTGTGAATAGTTGCACTTGATTTGAGAACAGATGGACAGACAACTTTATTGCCTTATTTGCAATGTAAAATTATACATATCTGCTCAGATGTAAGCCATATTTAGACTAATGCAGTGGGACTTATTTAACACTGTACCTTTTTCCCTAGCTGTTTTACAAGCCCACTAAGCTTTTGTTGGAATAAAATATACAATAATATTTGGATATTAATCTCTCTATATAAAAGCAAAATACCACTCATGCATCATCACAAAATCTCCAGAACCGTAAAACCTACAAACTTGAAATTTGCCATGTATGTTCCTCATGGCTTCTAGGTGCTCACTAAGAAAGGATTTTTAGAAATGGCCATCAGAGAATTAGTATTTCCTATATTATGATTAACCTGTTCTGATGCTAAGGAGTTCTACTCCCCCTCCTCACCTGAAAAGAAATCTGTTCCAAATGCAAAACACAAGCAGAGGAGAGGAGTTTCAGTTTCAGTTTCACAGCAACAAATAGCTTTACTATAGAACAGTTGAGCTAAGCCATGGCCAGGTTCCTTCCTGTCCCCTTCTTGCTCACACAGCAAATACTGTTTCACTTTCCAAACAGCCCTCTGATGCTACTCCCTCTCCCCACCTGAAAAGAAATCTGTTCCAAATGCAAAACATAAGCAGAGGAGTTTCAATTTCAGTTTTACTTTCACAGCATCAAGCAGGGAATAGGGGAGGCTTCTGTGGGACAAGCCTGAGGGAGAGAAGGGGGATAGGATAGGATAGGATAGGCTTCTATGGGGCAAGGCTGAGGGAGAGAAGGGGAGAGGAAATAAGACGTCAATAGTAACTACTCATTAATTTTCTAGCTGTAAGGGTCGATTTATTAAGCCCGATCACACAGTTTCATAGTGGAGCATGGGTATTCAGTTGGGTCTGTTATATTCTAAAACCTGCAGACTCTGCTAAGTTTTGAATGTTACAGTAACTTTGTGCCCATTCCTTTTAATAAAGGAATGTTCTTAATAAGGAAGACCTTTCAATGTACCTCTCAGAAAATGGTCCAGGCTAGTATTATTTGTAATAAAACAACTTAGTAGATGAAAAGGTGATTTGTAGAAATGAGTTTCAATTTTCTTTCAGGTAGTCTTCAATTTACAACCACAATTGAGGCCAACATTTATGTTGCTAAGTGAGACATTTGTAAAGTAAGTTTTGCCCCATTTTATGACCTTTCTGGCCACAGTTGTTAAGCCACTCATTGTACTACATATTACTGTAGTAATATGGTTATTAAATGAATCTGGCCTCCTCAGTGACTTTGCTTGTCAGAACATCACATGACCCCAGGACTCTGCAACCATCATAAATATGAACCAACTGCTAAGCATATGAATTTTGATCATGTGACTACAGGGACGCTGCAATGGTTGTAAGTGTGAAAAATGGCCATAAGTCACTTTCTTCACTGCCGTTGTAACTCTGAACAATCACTGGACAAATGTAAGTCGGGGAATACCTGTATTATTATAGTTGTTAAATAATTGTCCCTTTTTTGCTTTAACAAATAGGGGTCATTAAATGCAACAATTTATTTATACCTGCTGGATGATCAGATCCCTGAAGAAAAGAAAGAATATCACATAATTCTGCATAATATTAAAACTCAAGGTATCTGTCTTGTAGATGTATAGCAAATCAAGATTTGGTCATATATGATGACTAGATTATTTAATATTTTGTAATCTGAAGATGAATATATTAGCAGATAAAATCCATCAGTCTGAAATGCCATGAACAGTCTGTCTGAGTTAGTCTGTTCACAGTTGCAAAGAACCATTTAATGCTTCAGTCTAACAGGAATATTGGATCAAACTGAAGTCCTATCTAAGGGGGGGGGTGTCCTTGCTGCTGTCCGAGCTTGCTTGTTTTTCTTGCAGATGTTTCATTACCCAAACTAGGTAACGTCTTTCAGCCCTCCTTACTAGCACTGATTATGTTACCTAGTTTGGGTAATGAAACATCTACAAGAAAACAAGCAAGCTCAGAGAGCAACAAGGACCCCTGATTTCAACTCTGAGCTACAAATATTATCCTTTATTAGTCCTCTAAGCCAGAAAATATGGTAGTTACCAGATTTTGAGGACAATTGTTTTATATACTACGGGGGAAATTATGTTCAGAGACAATTTGCTTTTAATTCCAAAAATAAGATACAATGTCTGATAATCATCTGATAAACATAATCTTCTTTATTACTTTTTATGATATTTTATCATAATATGATATAACCAACTAGTCATTTTCTCTAGCCCAATAAGTGATTATTTTACTGCATGTGGGAAGAGGGAGGAAGGTTGCAATGTATGCTGTCACAATAATTGTGCACAGACAGCAGAACAATGGAATGTAAAAGTTAATATATCATGGTTTTATGAAAAACATATTGGAATATCTTGCCATATACCACCAAACATTTTTTCTATTAAATTAAAGAGCACTTTCCTATGGAGAACCATGCTTTTTAACATTATTTTTAAATTTATTTTTAGGCGTCACTTCTACTGGCAGTGCTATTTTGGACCATCAAGGATATGAAGCAGTTTTGACAGTAGAGGCTAGTGATGAGCCATATGGCATTCTGAATTTTGCATCTTCCTCTAGAACTGTATTAATCCAAGAGGAAAATAAGATGATTCAACTTTTCATTAACAGAGAATTTGGATCTTTAGGTTTGTATAGAGAAGAATATAGGCTCTAAAACATATTTTTCTATTTGCAGCTTCATTATTATTACTTTCTTACCCATGATGTTTCACAGTATTATGTCATAATAGCAGAAGAAAATGCATCAACATCCAAATAAATAAATCTGAAACTCTGAAAAAGGAATATATTTTCAATCTAAGAGCTAAATTGGTACTGAGCAGGTATATTAGGTACTGTGTGTCAATAGTGACTAGAGTGTAGATATTAGCACCCAACAAGCTTTCTTTTATTCACATACATAAATATACTAAAGTACACTATTCTCCAAGTAGTTAATTGCAATGTTGTAAATGGCTTTTCCTTTCACGTGATAAAATAAATGATGGAAACAGCTGGGAGAGTCTTGTTTGAGAATTGGTGAAATTTTAATTTAAATAGGGGTTTTCTAAACTTTTACTAAAATGATAAAAATAGGAGGGATTTTTATGGAAGGAATGTCATAATGACATAACATAGCAAAAAGACAGTGCTTTCTGCTTTTTGCAGTTCTAACAGCAGAATTCTGACCATTCACTTGCCTGCCCTAACATATAAGGAAGAAGATAGACAATTCTAGATATCAAATACCTAAATATTTGCACATGTCCAAAAACTAGTATATATACTGTAAAATTTATATGCTTATGTGATCATTATGTCATAATCACTACATTTCACTTTGCTATAAAAAGAAAGCAGATGCAAAATATAGTAGTCATTTTTAAATGCTACACTTCAGCTTAGCTGTAATTTTCTAAGAGACCTCTGATATTATAAATAATAACTCTGCAAACAAGAGAAACAGCAAGCTTAGAAAAAAGCAAACATTTGAAAAAAATGCACAAAATTGTTACAGAAAAATCGGAGGCTTTTTTTTAATTAAAAAGCATCTCAGTAGACATGAAATACCATGCTCCATGAGCATGGGTACTGAGCATGATATGATTATCAAAATCCAAGTATAATGGATAAATAAAAGAAGCATCTTGATACAAGTCAAAGATGTAGTTATAATGCTGGACAGAAACTCATTACCCTGCCCTTTTATTTGCATGTCTCACATCTCTGATATTCATAGATACGTGATTATACAAATCATTATTTGATGTTTTTGTTCGTTATAAAATATAGATGTATTTAATTATAATCATATCTGAAAATCTATATGTTTACCAGGTGTTGTCAATGTAACCTACACAACAATTTCAGAATTTCTTGGTTTAAAGAATCAGACAGAAGGGGCATATGCTGAACCAGGAGTTGATTATATACCTATATCAGGATCAGTTCTTTTGAAAGAAGGTGTAACAACAGCCACCATAAATATTACTATTCTAGAGGTAAATTGTAATTCTGCTCAGTAAAGGAAAAAAAGAGAGAGAATTTGATTTTGATGAATGTAGGATTTAGGCCATAATTTCTAATGTTCATGGGAAAATTCTTTGCTCTATTGGTTGATGGAAAAATCCAAGAGGAACAGTTAATCACAAAAAGAGAACTTAAATTTATACAAGTGGAATAAATCTGTTTCATTACACTGGTTTCACTACCATGTGCCACATTTTATAATCTTTAAAATGAATAATGCATTGTTCCATATTTTTTCTGTTTCATTTCCTGATTACAGTACTTGTAGTAAATCTTGCGGTTAGAAACAAGCCTAGCTAGTATTATATTATTTTAAAATTTGTAATATTTCATTTGACATGCTAACATGAAAATTCTTCAAGCCCAGTAATTCCATTAGGAATGAGGATGGTAGTTAGACATAGTGCATAATAGATAAGTGCAAAGTAAACTACTTCTGCTAATTTAGAAGTAATTTTCAAGTGGACAGTAACATGAGCCTGTGTTTTCTTTTTGTTTTACAGGATGATATTCCAGAAATGCAAGAATATTTTTTTATTAATCTAACATCTGTGAAACTAGTCACACATCCTTTGACATCTTTTCCTCCCAGACTTGGTAGAAATCTCACAACTTTCTTTTATGATTTCTTTATATCTCTCTGTCAAATTTGTACATTTAAAAAATATTTTGCACAAATGTCAATACATATAAAAATATTTGTTTCTCTCTTTATGCAAACTTTCAAAATATACTTTTCTAAAAAAGATAAAGCTAACAGTAAACTTGTCAATGGCATTTCAGAAGTAAATTTAATTAGTCACAGATAATAAGAAACCATTTTTATTGGTTATAATAGTAAATCTTGCTTATTGTAGAGGAAGAGTATGCTGATGCATGCTTCCACATTGCTGTTCTACAGTAGGACATCTATTAAATCAACCAGTGGTTACTTTATTTTAAAAATGGCATGTACCTCATGTACAGCATTAGTACATGTCTCATTCATGTTCTTTGCAAACATCAGTGTGATGTAAGAGAAGGGAAGAAAACCCCAACATTTGCTTCAGGCCCCAAAACTTCAATTTATAATTCCTCATAAACTTTAGGCTGGTATATTAGATTTGATTTTGTTCAATATTTCCAAGATATATCATGTTTCCTGTTACTAGTGCTACAAAAATGTATATTCTAATATTTTCAATTTGAATTTCATTTTTCATTTCTATAGAACTGACTGGGTTAATTCACTGCAAGATAAATAGAAAAAATGTGCCAATAGGATTAAGATGTGTTTATTATTGATAGCACAGAAAATATTTAGGAATAGTTGGATTTCTATCTTCTGAGTAACTTTATTAATTTAAAATTAATTAAGTAATTAATTTTATTCATTAATATTCTACTTTTTCCCAGGAACATTTGGGAAAAATTATACTTAGTTAATATTATGCATAAATTGATATTACAAATAATAATTTACCTTGTACATCTAAGCATTTACTTATAGATCCACATTACTTTGCAAAATAATTTTCTTGTTATTTTTAGACATGGATGGTTTAACAGCACAGATAATTATTGATGCTAATGATGGAGCAAGAGGAGTAATAAGTTGGCAAAATACAAGGTAAGTTTAATTTTCTGCTCACATTTCATTTTTTTCAATTGTTAGTTTGCTCAGCTGAAACCTTTTGTGACATGAATCATGATGGCACCAAAGACAGTAGGAAATGTAGTCAGCCAGTCCTGGAAGCCAAATATGGGCTCTAAGTAGTCCAGGATAGCCAAGGTATCGTTATTAGGCATGTACCTATTTAATTTACATTTAAGTGCTACAGGCTGCTTCAAGGATCTCAAAGTGTAGATAAGATGGTGGCATGAATTAGAGTGTTTTATATATATTAAATATTGAGAACACATCTGTACAAGATGTCCATCCACTAGCACTGGAGTCTGAAATTTTCTGTCTTGCATCATTTTCCAGGCCCCTTAAATGTGCTGTAAAAGTCTGGATTTTTTCAGTCAAATTTATATCAGCTTGGTGGGAATGTAAGGAGAGAAAGAAAAACTCTTTTTTTCCATTAAAGAATTTCCCAAATTCTTTAGTCCATTCATGGTATAGTGGCTGTACTATCTTTCTTGGAGGCTTTAGCACCAATACAGTAACTCATTCCTTTATCCCTCACATTTGGAGGACTACAATTCATTCTATATGAGCTTCCCTTAAAGATACAATTTGTGCATAATTCATCCTCCCCCCCCTCCTCCGCTGAATGGTAGAAGATGCTACAGGAGATAATGCCACTTTGGTGTGAGCTTCATTAAGTAGCTGTAGGCTTTTGGGTCAATGTTCCTTGTCACTTCTGAAGCCCTTTGTAATTTGGATATTTCTTACTTCCAGGGTAATATGGCCCAAGTAGAATTCAGCTGCTTGACAAATGTAGACTGGGAAGGGATGCTATAGATGACTGTACCAGAGATGTTAAAAGGGTGGGTGTCCAGATGCAAGCTTTCTTAGTCATTACCCCTTGAGCCTCAACAGCTGTTCCTCTGAGTTAAAATTATACCTTCCATACTATAATTTACTCTAATTTTGAAAAGAAATAAAATACATTTTTCCATATTGCCTTTGCACATATTGAATGATATGACTGTGATAATTAATGAATCAGGGATGCTATCTTGCTCTTGATAAATTAATGTTTTGCTTTTATTTTGGATGTCCATTTGTTTTAAGCCATCTAGAACTATTTGATAAGCTAGCCAGTAAGTATTTAATTTAAATTATTTATTTAAATAAATGGGTAACTTTTCTTTTTTCCTTCAGGTTTGAAATAAGTGAACTGAATGTAAACTTAACATTAGTGATATTCCGGGACCGAGGATTGTATGGTAATGTGTCCTTATTCTTGTATGCTCAGAATCTGGAAGCATATCAGGGACTGGACTTTTATCTTTCTTCAAGGGTAAGAACAAACCATCACAGAAAACCATTTTTCCATAACATCAAATGTTTTATTTCAGTGAAAAGTGTAAGCAATTTTACCCTGAATATTAGGGCTGTGGAAGGCTTCAAAATTTATTCCATTTCTTCATAATACACTTTTCAGTTAAAAAAACTTCAGTATGACACTTTGTTGATAAATGCATTTATATAGTTCTTTAAGCTTCCAAAGAACAGATGTTGGGATATGTAACTGAGTTATTTTTATTGTATGTATTTTATCATTATGAGGACCCAGATTGTTGGGGGCAATATGCTGACTCCAGGGGTGAAATGCTCCCAGTTCGGACCGGATCCCTGATCCGGTAGCAATGGTGGTGGGTGGTTTGGAGCACAGGTAGCAAAAATCCCTGCCCACCCACCCCCCATGCGTAGCTGAGCCGTGAGATCATCAGAGGCTTTTTTTTTTACTTTTAAAAGCATTTTTTCTATAACCTCTTCGGCCAAAAAAATGCTTTTG
>JANHZT010008413.1:23779-34291 GCA_032468215.1 Stegonotus admiraltiensis | reverse complement strand
TTTTCTATAACCTCTTCGGCCAAAAAAATGCTTTTGAAAGTAAAAAAAAAGCCTCGGATGATCGCACGCCTCAGCTGGGATCATCAGAGGCTTCTAAAAGCATTTTTTTTGGCAACCTCTTCAGCCAAAGAGGTGGTAGAAAAAAAAATGCCTTTAAAAGCCTCTGGAGATCCCAGCTGAGTTGCCTGATCGTCGGAGGCTTTTAAAAGCATTTTTTTCTGTAACCTCCTAAGGTTGTAGAAAAAATGCTTTTAAAAGTAAAAAAAAAAAAAGTTGGCCATGCCCACCCAATCACATTAACCTCCCCACACCAAGCCATCCCCACAGAACCGGTAGTAACAAATTTTACATTTCACCACTGGCTGACTCTGTAAATTGCTTAGAGAGGGCTATAAAACACTGTGAAGCGGTATATACATCTAAGTGTTATTGCTATTATAAGATGACTTATACTTTTTTTGAATATTTCTATAGCTGCTATGTAAAAGTCACAAAGAATTTACATTTTACTATACACTTTTATGCATTGCTTTTCAACATACAGTTTTTAAAGACATTTACACTATGTTTCATTAATAGACTGTTTGTTTTGCTGATGGAGAAAGATATAAATATATTGATGTTCAAATTTTTGATGATGAGATTCCTGAAAGAGATGAGCGATTCCAACTAATTTTAACAAATCCATCCCTTGGATTAGAATTGGGAGAAAATACTACAGGTAATATTAATTAATTTGAAATTAGTATTTTGTTTTGTGTTTGCTATGGATAGGGTGTTGGTCCTACTGTGAATGCCTCTTCTCCAATGTCAACCCACTTCTGGACCATTCTGCAGTCCATTGGGAGAACAGGAGGCTTTATTCTCAGTTACTCATGCCCTGGTCACCTCCAGAATAGATTACTATACAATAACATGTTCTACATGGGGCTATCTGTGAAGAGCATCTGGCAGCTACAGGTAGTGCAAAGTGTGCTCCTCAATTAGAACAGGTAATACCTCTATTCTGTGAGCTGCACTATCTAGGTTCTATTCAAGGTACTGGTGATGACCTATAAAGACTCTATGGCAAGGTACCATCAAGGCTGACATAAGGTACATGTTATGGCTCCTGTCCACAAAAACACATCATCTGACAGGCCCAAGAGGAGAGCCTTTTCTGCCACAGTACCTACCCTTGAGAATATCATTCCCTGCCACTCCTCAAAGGTTAGGCAGGTCTTGATCTTGCTGACCTTTTGGGAAGCTCTCGAGACATGGTTCTGTCATTATGCTTGGAGACCAGTGGTGGTATGGAACATGTTAGACAGCTGTATTGTTAGTGACTGTATTGGCTGCCCTCTCCTATTAAAATTTTTAATTGTTTTATTTGGTTTTTAATGGTTTTATTTTGGTTGTTTATTTCTATTTATTGTTTTCTGTTTTTAATCCTGTGAACCATCTCGCATAACTACATGAATTGAATGAATGAAAGAGTGAATGAATAAAGCTAACATTATTAATAACAGCTGATACTTGTGCATTATTCTTCATAGTCATAAGCAATTTACATAATTATCTAAATTACTGATAGTTAGCAATGATTGGCTGGCAGTTTGCCATATTGTTTTGTAATTGCCTATATTGTGCAATTTTTTTTTTAAAAAAAATTAACATTTAACATATAGGATCCACCCTGGCTAGGTGCTGAAAGAAAAGAAAAAGCAATAATTTATCCTCCCCTTTTACACACACACACACACACACACACACACACGTGTTTGTGTATGTGTGTATGTACAGCACGTAGAAAGTCCATAAATGGTTGTGCAATTTTTTTGTGGGTTCTATTGTTAAAAGGCTTCAGTTCTTTTTAGTATTGATAGGACAATATAACAGGACAGTATGAAACCTTTTGACACTTAAAACATCCTTTTCACTTTGTAGTTCATAATGTAGAAAATAAGGTAGATTTCATATTTAAGCAAAACTAATAGGATCAGTAGAGTAAAATCAGTAGAGAAAAAATTATTTATTTATTAAACATATTTATTTTGAAAGCTTTTTCTTGTTTGATGTAACTTTGAAATACTGAATTTTAGTTAAGTTCTTCAGGACTATGTTTTTCAAACCTTGCAAAATAAAATTGGAGCACAAATTTTCCTTGCAGATATTAGAGACAGAAGTCTTGATTTATTGTTATTATGATTAACTATTTATAATCTAACTTCGTTATCTTCCACAAATTTACTCACAAATATCTCAAATCTATACTGTACCTGAATTTAGATACCAATATTGATAATAGTGTGATTTATTAAATTATATAGAAGCATTTCCCAATGAATGTATGTTGTATATTAGGGTAATCATTTCATTTATTGTCTGTTCAAAGCAACAATTACTATTCTGGCCAGTGATGACGGTCATGGAGTTTTGTCCTTCAACAATAGTGAACATTTTTTCCTAAGGGAACAGACAGCACTCCATTTAATGGAAAGTGTTGCGATACTGAATATTATCAGAGAACCACCTCAAGGAATATTTGGAACAGTGACTGTCCAATACATAGTGCGAGAGATAAATTCTTCTGAAGCATCAGTAGATTTGACTCCATCACAGGGATATATTGTTCTAGAAGAAGGAATAAGAGTCAAGGTAATATGCAACAAGTAGTTTCTACAGAATATATAAAAAATATTGTAATATTATTTAAGAAACAAAATAGATAAATTGGTTTATATTAGTAAACGTATATTACATGTATATTGTACTACTTGCCTTAAGGACCAATTTTACAAATTACAGAGGATGATTCTACTGATTTGGATTGTAGGCAGAAGAGATTTAGATATTCAAAATGTTTTGCCCTTTCAAAAACAAAGGTTCTTTAGCTGACATCACAGTACACGTTTAATTGGAAATATTTACAAAAATAGCAATTCTTTTTGAAAATACATAATTTTATTGGACATCTTATTTGGCAAGTTCTGATGAATTATTACAAATAGTTGGAAAAGATGGTATTTATGTGCTTCTGTTTCAAAATAATAGTGCTTATTAAGAATATCTGTAATTGCTTTTGAGATGTGAAATTATTGTAGTTTCATTGTTGATTATAGATCCAAGATTTTGATACTTGATTTTAAATATAATATTTTGAAGAATAAATTTTTTCTCTTTTTATATAACAATGGTTATACAACAAAGGTTATAACAATGACAGTTTCTTCAATCCTAACATGTCTTTGATTTCATTCCATGTCTTAATGTAATTATACTGGTATTCAATATTTTAATACTAATATGTTGCCTTTTATTCAGAATCTGCATATTAGTGCCATCCTGGATGCTGAACCAGAAATGGATGAACATTTCATCGTTACACTCTTCAATCCAAGTGGTGGAGCCAGATTGGGTGCAAGAACAGAAACATTGATCACAGTGTTGCAAAATCAAGCCCCTTTGGGACTTTTCAGTATCTTTCCAGTTACAGAGAGGTAAATATTGTGCTAGGTCAGAAATTAATTTGTTGGTTATATATAAAAGTTAATGTACTTTAGTCTTTATTCTCCTTAAATTTCTTGATATTTGTAATATAACACAGAAAATGGCAAATGTCAGAGTTACAGATATCAGGAGAATGTTAAGATAATTAGGATAAAGAGCAACTGTAAATGTTGATAGTAATTTTTTTCATTGCTTATTATCAATACATTTTCAATGGGAGGCAGTATACAAATATTTTAAATACATACATTAAATAATAGTTACGCATTTAGTTGTTTCTATATATTGACCATCCTTTCTTTAACAGTAGGCATTTGGAGATTTCATTAATATTTCCCAGCTTCAGTTTTTATTCCTGGCATTTTATCTGTTTTTATTATTGATGGAATATGATTCCATGCCAGTTTTATTAAAATAAAACTGTGTAATTCTCTGTTTTGCTTTCCCTGGATGCCATGGCAAACAATGTGCAGCCCAAACTAGGAATGTGAAAAACCATTCTGGAGATTGCCTTGTGCTGCAAACAAAGCAACCTACTGCTCAAGAGTGTTGAAATGCCATCTCTTCTAAATGGCTTAACTGGTTTTGAGGCTCCCACTTGGACCAACTACGTGTGAATGCATAGAGTAACACAGCTTTTAGGATGACTGGTGATCAACACAGGAACAGTCCTGGAAGAACTATCTGTGCACATGCATGGCCAGAGACAAAGTTGTGAGACCCTTGAACTGGCCTGATTCCATTAGTGCTCCACTCAGTTGACAAAGCACTCTCCAGATATTTTTGTACAATCAGTTCTAAATTCACCCAAGCCAGTGACATTTATTTCCAAGGAAATACTTACAGTGTTATCTTTTGAGTACACTGTGAAAATTCTAAAGAACCACAGGTTACATTTCTAAATATCTTGCTATAATTTATAGAATATTTACATTATAATTAGCATCTATACTCAGAACTACTATGAAAAAGTCTGCTATTTTAACATCAGAATATATCAGATTATACATGTGGTGAAAAGCAGTACAAACAGTTTTACAAACAGTATGTCAATAAAATACCTTCCTTGTATTTTTATTTTATCATTTATTTAGTTGTATATAGTTGTATAGCACTTAGGGAAATGAATCTGAAAAAGAAGCACTATTTATATATTTTGTTAAATCTTCCATAATTCTTAGGACAAATTCTATTATAGCTGAGGAAGCAAACATTACAGTCTACTTTAAAATATCTCGGAGCAATGGACTCAATACATCAGTGAGTGTGGAATGGGAAACACGACCTGATTCTGCATTTGGGATAAGTAAGTCAATTCATGGGCTTTGATAGGTTACACAGGATAGGTTTTTATAACTCATGTATTGTAATTTGATTGATTCAATCACAGAGAAATAAAGCCCCTTCCATAGACAATGACTGTATCTATCCAAAATTGGCTTTCTGCCTTTTTGTGCCTTATATATATGTCTTGGGATTCTACGTTGTCCTCATAGGATCCCAAGACATATATAAGTCTTGGAAGCTGAATCAATTAACTAATGGATTAGCTTTCCCTGTAGAAAAAAATCCAAGAAATCTACTGTTTTTTTTCTTCTTGGGCTGTAGATCAAGCAGTTTCCCATTGGAGGTATCCATCTGATTCCCTTAATTTCCTTTTACCTGATCCCTTTCTTTCCACAATGTGGCTTTTAAAGGTTTTTTTTCTTATCTTTCTTTTTTTCTTAGTAGTTACAATATGATCAGAGAAGTACAAGGATAGATGCCAGTTGTTTGCTGCTTTGGTATTCTCCCTGTGGCCAACTGGAGTAATTTTTTCCCTGGGAGGGTACAGCAGTGAGAGGCTAGCAGTTTTGTAGGATTGTCCTGAATTGTTTCCAAGATTCTGGAATGGTTTGATAAACAGCTACCTGTAGACTTGATCCTATTTGTCTCTTTTCTTCTAGGTAATGCAATTTTAGCAGCTCATGGTCATTAGGGATAAACCCATTGGTCTTTCAATATGGACTTTGTTTTATGCCAATATGTGCTGTTAATAGCATTAATTTTCTTTTAATTACAGAGGGTGGGTTAAGTGTACTGGCCATTTTACAAAGTTTTGAAGAAGAATCAATATCTAGCTGGTGTTTCTTTATGGAAGGAGACTTTTTATACGGTTTATTGTTGAGAACAAATCCAACTGTAAAGTCTTCAATATATCAATGGCGGGGAGTTTTTGTTCCTGTTGAGGTAAATACTGTAAAAAATTAAACTGGTATCTAAGAATATTGGATCATAGCACTGTTTCAAGCTATGTGATACACAGATAGACCTTGTTTAAAAACCACAATTAGAACCAGCAATTCAGTTGTTAAGTGAAATGGTTGCTAATTGAAACCATGGCCATGCTTATATTCTTCAGCTTTCCTTTGCTTTACATACTTGTAAAGGTCATAAATGTGAGGATTGATTGTAAAATTAGTTTTTTTCCATCACCATAGTAACTTTGAACAGTTGCTATCTGATCATTAAAGGAGGGCTATCTGTAAATCTTATTTCAATAGAGAGGAATGTTAAATATTTTGTCTTAAAATCATGGATTTTATTAATTGGATAGTAAAAAAAAGCTATTGGTTTACTTTTTGCTTAGGAATTCAGTATTGAGAATCCTCATCATTGTACTGCATTTCAAATCAATGGCTCCTCCTACTTAGTAATTACTCATGGTGGAGTAAAAGAAGATAGACCTTCTAACAACACAGTGTTCTTGTTTACTTCTGGATTTCAGCTGCTAGAGGTATTAGTTTCATTATTCAAAATGTCTTTCAACTTTTTTATGACACACATACTTGAATTGAAAAATCTTCTTCCTGATAATATCAAAAATAGCAATATCCGAAAAATTATAAATACTTGTTTGTAAACCACAGTTAAGTATGCATGAGCATCTCTTTGAGACAAAGCTAAATTAATTGAATGCTAGCATTTCTTTAAAAAGTATAAGATGAATTTACTCCTACAGGAAAAATAACCTTGTTCGGCAAAAACTTCCAAAAAGTGCAAATATTTTTTCAGTCTGGAGTGGCAATAGTGTAACAAAGTTATTTCAATCTTAGAACCAATGAGTAAGTTTAATGAAAAGCCACAAGGCAACAGATCTAAAATGTTCTCACTAATTTTTATAGAAAAACTGTAGGAATAGGCCTGAGCGTCACTCTGCAAAACCCAACCTTAGTTTTTGGTTTTGTGAAACGTATTCTAGAATGCTATTTTAAAAAAGAATAAATAAAAAGAATAAAGTGTTAACTATGCTTGTGAATTTGACAGCAAGATGAGGAATGAATGTGGAAATAACAAGAGAGGGGTTAGATATTTGAGTGATTGGGAATTTATTTATTTATAGTTCATCTTCCTTAACCACCCCTCTCGCTCAGAGATGGAATTCATTTTCAGACAAGCCAGTTCTATATAAAAATATGGAGTGCATTTTAATCATGATGGTATCAGTTTATTAGTGTGTAATATCAAAAGTGTGACAGAACAGCTTTTAAAATAATTCCAAGGGAAAATGCAAGGGATGGATTTTTTGAAGAATCAGGTGACGAGAATGAATATTTGTTTAACTGTTCAGAGGAAGGATATATATTTGTGGGAAATGAATATAGTCAATCAAGAAAGACACAAGTTCACAAAAATAAAGCTCCAAGTCACAGAAAACTTAAGAATCATTTTATTTACATCATTTTGCCTTAAGTCACATTGCTATATTAAAACAAGTGAGATACATTTTGAAGGTTGTATTAGATACATATGACTGTATTTCCTTTTCTTTCTTTCAGGTACAGTCTATATTGGTGCCAGCCACCAGTGATATAAAATATTTCAATTTGAATCAAAGCCATTATTTGATTATTGCAAGTTGTAGACCAGAATCTGAATCTACCCAGGTTAGGAGAATCTTCATTTTATTTCCTGTATTTGCCTTGTTTGTATATTTACCTAATATATTATCTAGTAACATTCAGAACCTACACAGCCTTGTGAATTCTTTAAGGGGATGCATACAAATCATACCTTTAATTCAAATGTATATATTTGAATCATAAGATCACTGGAAATGTTTGAAATTTAGACTTTTTTCTACTTTTATGTTTCTATTGCACATTAATAAATGCAAATTGAGTACCACCTACATAAATATGTACCTGGCTGTTTTTGTATCCTTCTTCAGGACATGTTTTTGAATTCATATCTGCAAATTACTGTTCTTTGTTTAAAATGATGATTACATATTAATCAGCTGAAGTGATAAGCAATTAATGGTTAGAAACTTTTCTCAGTTGGAGCTTTGCTTTAAATATGCTCCTAACCTTCAGTGATTCTTATTACTGTGGCTGATCATGCATCTCATTTCTGGATGAATCTTGCACTTTATGCCTACGTTATTGAGCACCATATCTATATTATGGCATATAAAGGTTTAATTCAAGCTCTGGTTCCCCTGTGCCAATGAAGACTCCAAACCATTCTGCAACCAACATGCCTTCCTCCAGTGGTGATGCTTCCTCTTAAGCAAGATATATTAATTAATTAATTAATTAATTAATTAATTAATTAATTAATACTCAAATGTGCAAATACTCAAATGTGCAAAGTAAAATGCATGGCTGTCAATGTAAGCTCTCCAAAGATTGTTGTAGCACTTGAACAGAGACGTCACATAGAGATGTCAAAAGTGATGTTTTATGGACTGGAAGGGAAACAAAAGAGTTTATTATCTTAGCACATATTTAATTGTATACATTTTGCATACGTTTCAGAAAAAAAGTGCTTTTCAGCCTTGAGTTGTTTTGAAAAATTTCAGTCAATTAATCAGCTATATTTACAGTCAAAAGCCCCCCCAACAGTAACACCTTCAGAATTCTCTTTGCTTTTGAGGTGCAATAAAAGTTCTGGTGGTGTTCTTAAACTTACTTTCCAGCTAAAGGTAATTGAGAATTCTGTTGCTATAACAGCCCTGTTTTCCTTTTCTGAAAAAAGAGCCATGGTGAGAGGTTCCTCAGAATATGTTCTTTTCAGATTTTATTGAAGTCTGTAGGCTTGCAGACTGCCAGAGATGATGATATATTGTAAAAACAAAGCATTCACACACATACCTTGGCCAACCAGTAATGAAATAAGTGCATGTCATGCTCCACCACGATGATGATGATTATCTTTTCTTTCAAAAAGAAAATTTAAAGCCAATTATGTAAAATTATATGGGACAAATTTTTAAAAAATTGCTCTTCCCGTGAATAATTCCTATGTCTATTTATTTATATTCATAATGAACAAGAAATATATTCTGTATTCTATGTTTTCCATATTCCATACCATGTGTCATATTTAGGACAAAGATAACATTTGATTTCTTCCAAATTTAGTTACAACTAGAGCTCTTTTGCATTTTACAGATTTTCCAGTGGAATAATGGCACCTTTATATTCCATAACCAACTCTCTGTGAATGGAGTTTTGAGTCTGGATCTTTTCCCCAAGGGAAGTACAGCATACCTTGTCATTGTCCCTTGTGAATCCATGTATACACCTCTTCTATTCAAGTGGTCAGAAAATGATTTTATAAGGTTTCAAGAAGTGCCAATCAATGGAATAACACAAGTCAAAGCTGTCGTTTCTGGATCTGACGTCTACCTAATTTTTGCAAAAGGTACTCATATTTGATAGAATTACATGAAATGTGGAAACTGAAGCAAGAAAAAACTTTTAATGATTCTTATAATTAATAAGTTACTTTGTTTAATGATGATCTTTTGATAACATTTTAAAAATGCCAGCTATGAAAAGTTGAGGATATATATTGGGGAGATTGTGCTAGGTTTTTTTCCCTTCTGTTTCAAAATTTGTTTGTCAATGGTTTCTTCTGATATTAGGGACATAAGAGAAAATTATTTGTAATGAATAAATGAAGGAAACGTGGTTCTAGTTCTATAATCCATAGTGTTTCTTAAAATGAATTAGTTTATTAGATGTTATTATTTATTGATTATGAGTACATTAGTTATAAATACCCATATTCATAGAAAGCTGTCTGATTTTATTCTCCATAGAGCTCAACAGTACATGTGAAATTTTTATCTGGGAGGCAGGGCAATTTTCCTTCAGATATTTTCAGTCCATTGCCATCACAGCAGTAAATGCAATCCATACTTCTTTCCCACCTTCAGGTTTAGGTAAGTATGACAATTATTTCTAATACTGCATTAATTCACACATGATTTCCCACCACCACGTAAGATATAATTTTCTTGTAGGGGAAAACGCCATGTATACATCATCATCATAAATAATACTATTGGCCTTTTGGATGCCGCGAGATGTACAGTTGGCCACAATTTTTCAAAATAAGCACTTGGAGCAATTTGGATATGGATATTACATGCATCATAATGGCATTGTCAGATATAAAACAGCCTTTAAAAAGTCATTATATTTGTGCACTTTGTTTCTCAGCCTAATATGATTAGTAATAGCAGAGTCATTCTCACAACCCAAGCTTCCTGAGAGAAAACAAATTTACAGAACAGTTTTTAACATGTATCTTAATCATGTGTTCAGAACTGCAGATTTATAGTAGACAAAATTACTTATTTTTGCCACAGCAAAATTATGAACCTTTGCAGCCTCAGGAATGTCTTGGGCTTGCTAGGGGAATAAAGATTTTTGTTGCTGATTGGCAGAAAAATGAGAGCATTCTGCATTTTCTGCAAAGTACAAACATTTCTTCCCTCCTTCAGGAACGCTTTACACAGCTGCTTGCACAAAACTTCCCTGATTGTCTAAATCAGGGGTGAAATGCTCCCAGCTCGGCTCGGCCCGGCTTGGCCGAGTAGGTAGCGATGGCGGCGGGCAGCTCGGAGAACTGGTAGCAAAAATCCCTGCCCCCGCCCCCCATGCCCAGCTGAGCCGCACGATCATTAGAGCCTTTTTTTTTTAAAGGGCTCAGGATCCAAAGGGCTCTGAGATCCCAGCTGAGTTGCCTGCT
>JANHZT010008413.1:12599-23679 GCA_032468215.1 Stegonotus admiraltiensis | reverse complement strand
CCTTACCACCAAGCCCCACCCACTAATTAAGCCCCGCCCACAGAACCGGTAGCAAAAAAAATTAGATTTCACCCCTGGTCTAAATGTAGCTGTGCATGCACAATCACTTTGCTATATTTGTGATACCAACAAAAGTGTTGTCTACATATATACATTCAGATGAATGATGTGGTAAGCCTTAGAAGCAGCTTCCAGAAGACATGGTTGCTTCAAAGACTGATGTTTATTCATTTCAGTGCCCTTTTGGAGCACTCTTTTAAGTGCTTTGTACATCTTTAAAACAAAGTGCTAAATAAATGCAAAATACACCTTGAACAAAACCAATTAAATATTTTTTAAAATTATTTAGCATAAAATGTTAACATTTTTCACTAACATTCTTATCTTCTTTGATTCTTGATGCAGTGCATGTACTGTTTGCTAGCAAAGATAAATCAGCTCTGTATTCCTGGAACTCAGAAATGAATCAGTTTTCTCCATTGCTAGAAGCTCCTTCTGCCAATCATATTTCCAGTATCAATGTAAAGTCTCTTAATTCTAACAAAAGTCTCATTGTTGTGACTGGAGATTCCTATTCCTATGTTTACGAGCTAGCTGCAATTTCAAATCAGTCAGATTTTATACCTAGGTATGATTTTATTTTTTTATATTGATTATGAACATATTGTTACTTTTGTTAATTACAGTTTATAAAACGTTACAGTCATCATATTATTGTTATTTCTTTTGCTGTAAAGATTTGAGTTCCTAATATAATTCCTTCCATGTTCTGAATCTTTCACTTTCTAGTGAAAACTCTACAGTGAGAAAATGATAGTCAAATCAACAACTGAAACACTATCTTAGAATTATTCAGAAATACAGAAAAGAAAGATTATAAACAAAAAATGACCAAATTAAAGATGATAATGGAATATAGTAGCCTAGAAAGGTGATAGAAGTCTGCTGACTAGTTTTTGATTGACTGATTGATTGATTGCTGAGAGATATTTTTCCTTTGGGATAAAACTGGATAAAGTCTAAAAACAATGAAATTGGTCTAATCTAAATGGAATGCAGTATATGTTATTCGCTTAAAATATGTATGAAGTACTCTACCTGGCAAATGAAATGGCCTGCTAGAGTAATATGGAGACAGAGAGCTGCCACACCACGCTGCTACATACATAGTACATTTAAAATCTGTTTCAGTGTGTGGAATGATATACCAAAACTGACTATAAAAACTTCAGGATTTTACAGATAGGAGGAAAAGGATAAATTATTCTATATAAACGTAAGTCTACTTGCGTATTGTTGAATTGACCTCCTATGTTTCCTGTAACACTTGAGTAAATAGCAACAACAAACTAGTAACTAATAGAAACTGTTTATTTAAAGTACCTAAAATTACATTTTTTTCTGTATCAAAACTGATTTTACTTTGTCTCAGAAGTTCAATTGTTTAATTATAAATATGCTGTACATCTGTGTTTTTATGCTAGTTCAGGTGAACTGATATTTGAACCAGGAGATAAAGAAATTGTGATAGCAATCAATATTTTTGATGACACAGTCCCAGAGGAAGAAGAATCTTTTAGAGTATGGTTGAAAAATCCAACGGGTGGTGCAGAAATAGGTCCTAATGATTATGTGACCATAGTGGTACCCTCTAATGATGATGCTCATGGAGTTGTTGCATTTGCCCAGGTAAAATTAAAACATTAAATTAAGTATTTTTAATAATAACCTCCTGTTAACACATATGGAATGTGTGTATAAATTCATATTTATAATGTTGTAAAACACTACACCAGTATCATAAACAGCTGTCTTAGTAACATATCTCACCATATTATTCATTCGTCTTTGGATAGCAAGATGAATGGTATATAAAAGTAACAATAAATAAAAATAAAATAAATAAAAATGCATTGGAACCTGCAATTTCCCTCATGTAATACTGTTTTAATTGTGAATTCTGTTGTGATGGCTTATAAAATTAAGAAAATGTATTGTTTTACTAATCAGATTTATAACCCAGCTTGCCCAAGGCAATTTAGTAATTTACGCTGACGACAATAGATAAAAATACTGCATTGTTAAGTTAGTTTGCAGATCACTGGTTCAAGGATACCTGAATCCAAGTCCAGCAATCTATTCACTACCACATAATGGTGTCATGATGGGTGCGAACATCTTTATAAAAACTGGCCTAACTTATTTATTGTTTATTTCTATTATGAAATTAAATATAGGGAACTCAGATTTTTCACTGGCTGCATTTCAGCCATACCAATTTTCTCTGCTGTAGAAGGTTGTCAAAATTGGGAACCAACATTTCTCAGGCTAGCTAGAACTTTTAAGTAAACATTGATCAGAAATCTCCTAATCTTAAGGCCAGGAAAACTTTAGTAGAGCTACAGGAATTGATTTCAAAATTTTGCAGTAGGCAGATCATATGCATATGGAGAAAGAAAGAAAAAAAAAGCTTCTATCTATTGTGGAATAAAGCCATATCACATCTTTGAGTGTAAGTGGATTTCTAAGTATGGGTTACATGTCTAGGGAGTATAGACATATTGCCGTGCCTGAAGTGAAGATTTACTGCTTTTATTAAAGCAAAATCTGATAGCCACACTTTTTCAGTTTATATTATGTTTTTAACTATTTTTATACATTTTTGAATATATGGTTATTCTTTTTTGTTAGTGTTTAAAGAGCAGAAAAACAAGATATATGTATGTTAAACTATGTATTATTTTCCATTATTGGTATGGTTTTAGAATTCTTTATTTAAACAAGCAGAAGAAATGGAACAGGACACCTTGATCACCTTGAATGTTGAGCGCTTAATAAGTACATTTGGACATGTTATAGTACACTGGGAAGCTAGCGGGAGTATTAATGACATATTTCCAACTTCAGGGGTGGTATGTATTTTGCCAAAACTTTAGCTATTGAAACTTCCAATTGGTTTAATTGCTAATGTATTACTGATCTAATTAAATAAGAATCAAATTGACTTAATATTAATTTAGAAGTTTTCTTCCCTCATATTGTCCTTTAATTTCTTGATCTAAAATTTCAAAATCATTTTGACTTACGCAAAGAACCTTTTCTTCCTTTGCTTTCATGTGGCATTCTTCATGCTCCTTAGATAACTTTATCTAATTTTCTTTAAAAGAAAAAGCAAAATTATGAAAATTAAAATGTAAAGCAAACTAGTAATTTGTTTGATCATAATCATAATAGTAATGTTGTTTAATATTCTTAAATCAATGCAATAAGGCCATTAAGCTAACCATGTGGTTGTTAAATGAACCCATTATCCTAAATAGATGTCTTTTGTCAGAAAATGGCAAAAAAACACCTAAAATGATCATAAATACAAGCCAGTCAAAGCGCCCAAAATGCAATCATGTGACCACAAGGTGAGTACAGCAGTTGTAAATTTCAGGATAGGTCTTGAGCAGGTTTTTTTTTTTTGGTGGGGGGGTTGATTGTAACTTTGAATGAGTGAGACATGCTTTTATATAAATTGTGAATTTGCTCTAGTTGAAAAAGTGCTTTCTATGTGATGTTACTTCAGTCCTTCCTAGGGGAAGTAAGTTGTGATATACACTATTTTTTTAAAATCCAGTATCAATACCATATTTGAGGGAAACAATTAAAATATAAATTTATACTGTAATGCATACTGATACGAAAACACTGCAGTTTGTCTTTTTGCTACATACATACATACATACATACATACATAGTACCTCGTATCGTGTCAACTTACAATGCTGTTTATGAGTACCTGCAGGAAACTCTATTTAATATTGTTGCACTTATTTCTTAATAAGCATCATGAATTGATTGTATAGAAAATGGACTGAAGTGGATCTAAATTAATGAAGCTAAAATTAAATGTCACTCAGATAATACAAATTATACAATAGCACTTTCTTACTTGCTGCTGCATAGACTCAGTGAAAATTCACTCATGAAGAGGAACACACCCCTTGAACAATAGGAGTTTAGGTATAAAATGGCAAGAGATGACTTTTAGGAAATACCCAGATTTCTTTTCTAAATCGAAAGTTTCAGTATTGCTGTTAGGGTAAAGGGGTTGTGTTTACTTTAGAAAAAAATGCTAAAATGTTATGAGGTTCCATTTATAAGTACTCAAGGTTATAGTCAGTTGCCATTGCAAAGGATTATTGCAGGAAAAAGTGTGTTTTTTATTTCTTCTGAATGCCAATGCAACTTAGAATTTTAATACAAAAAAGCAAAACAAACTTTGTTAGACATAAGAAAAATCCAAAATCGTATTAGCATACTCTTCCTCTCCAACAACATTAAGTTTCTATAAACAAACAAAGTTTCTATAAACAAAGCAAAAGTTGCATATTTAAGCTATGGAATTTGCAATAGTCTTAATAGGAAATACAAGAATAAACTGCAGATATTAAAATATCCTCTTCCTAAATTTGATTAAGGTAATATCTGATATTTCAACTTGCTTCAACCTGCTTTCTTCAAAATATGTTGGACTACAGTAGGAGTTACAGTCTAGCTTCCCTGTAAGATTTTATTTTGTACTATAGCTAAACAAAATAAACATTGAAAAGAAAACAAGCATTACCAATTCAATTATTGGTTACAACTTGTATATTTTCAGTACTACAAAAGTATCTTAGATACACTACGTTTGTTTGTTTGTGTGTTTGTTCGTTTGTTCGTTTGTTTATAAAATGTATTGGTTGCCCATCTTACTGCAGGGTATCTCTACAATAAAAAATAAAATTACAATATTATTTACAATTTATTTATGTTTCACTATTATATTGCAAGTAGTTGAATAAGCATAGATAATTATGTAACTTAAAAAAAGTAATGACACCATTTAAGCAATATTGATATGGCAACTTGATTAGGATAATTTGATTAAATGTTTCCTTTAATTGGTACAAAAACTGCTAACTTTCATTTGATTGCATCTTAAACTGTTGTGTTAAGCCAGCAGTTATGTAACAAATATAAAGTTGTATATTTTCTTGTTAAATTCTCTAGGTGGCATTTTCAGAGGGTCAGGCTTTGTCAACAGTAACATTAACAGTCCTTGCAGACGTTATTCCTGAAGCTTCAGAGACACTGATTATAACTCTCACTCATATTAGCACTGTGGGCATTCAAGACCCCCAGAGAGGAGCTATAATCGATAGAAGTCGAGCAAAAGCTATACTTACTATTCTGCCCAATGATAAGCCCCTTGGTGCAGTGGGATGGCACACAGATTCTCTTGTTAACAAAGTAGAAGAGCCTGAAGGTGAGTCAGTTCTGAGAATATCCTAGAGAAATTCAAGTATATATTTTCAGAATTTTTTTAAAAGGTTTTCTGATATACAATGTTGCAGTTACATCTATAGATTTTAAAGAAAACATTTCTGAATATAGTTTCAAACATTTTAGGTAGAGTACAATATATGAGTAGCAAGAAATATGAAATTTTGTATTTAATAATTTTGTATTTAAGTGAGACATTTCACTGATTTTTTTTTAAAAAGCATTTGAAATGTTTGAAAAAACTATGTTTAGAAAAGTGTGCTTACCGTTTTTTAAATTTCCTAATTTTTATCATAACACAATTTTTTTCTTGATCCTAGAGAAAATGCAATTTATGGAAGTAATATGAGTTATTACTATTATGTAGTTCATTGGCTATAATCATATTAGTTTTGGTTGGAAAAAAACAAACTTTCAATAAAAATATATATATTCATTAACTTTAATATTGTTTTTTTCTTAGGGAGATCAACTACTATTACTTTACATATTTTCAGAGAACAACCATTTGTTGGTGATATTAGTATACACGTAATATCCCACCCTATCTTTTCACTCCCACTTGTTAATCAAGCCATTGAAAATGAAGATTATAGATTGGAAAACAAGACCATTATTATGACAGAAAATATAACATTAGTTTCAATTAATGTAACCATTTTACCAGTGAGTATTTGAAAGTATATAAATAGTTTGTAGAAAGCCTATATGTGAATGACATAGGAAAAGTGAAAATACTTTCTGATAATATTTCTGCATAAAAGTAGGATAGTACTCAATAATTTAATACCATTCCCAATACATCTAAATCTGAACTAATTACATTCCCTGTATTTAAAAATCTATTTTTTCACTCTTTCAATTTTACAGTATATTTCATACTTCAAATGTTATTTACGCTAGTTGAAAATTCCCAGGTTGATTAATGTTTGAATATTATTTGTGTGTGAGAAAAAGTTCAGATATATCTATGTACTTTATTGATTGATTGATTGATAAATCAGTTAATAAATAGAAAACTTGCTAGTGTATTGCCCTCTATAATTTGTAATCTCAACAACTTCTAGATTTTATCTACATGTTCTCTGAGTAAATGGTATGGACTATTCTATCATATTTATGATGTACTATTAGTAATAATAATTTATTAAATTTATGAACACCACTTTGATGTAGTGATTAAGACATCAGGCTAGAAAACAAGAGACTGTAAGCTCGTGGGCAGGAAGCCAGCTTGGTGGCCAATCATTTTTCAGCCCTAGGAAGGAGGCATTGGCAGACCACTTCTGAAAAACTTTTCAATACAATTCAACAGAACAAAAATAAATTCCTGTGCTGCCCAACCTCCAATGATTCTGGTTTCTATTAAAATATTCCATGCTTATTTTCTGATGCTACAATTTTGTACAATCTCTGCTGCACCTCACCTGGATAGATTTTCCTCATTTTTGTGAAGGCAAAGTGATTCCAATCTAGTATATTATGACATTTCTCTATAAGCCATATCATCTTTGGGCCAGACAAGGCTTAATTAAACTCAAACAGGATTTGAATTTAGTTTCACAAAGTGACAGGGCCAAAATCATTTATCCCTATTATAGTGCAATTGCAGGTTTGATGGAACAGGTAGATACAATCTGGGAAAAGCTGTCCTTCAGACAATCTGAACCCTTTATCTGTAATCTTTAACCTTAAATTAATGAATTTAATTTATCTTTAACTTTTCCTTAAATTGATTAGGTAATCAGATATACAGAGAAGAACAGATTTTGATACAATGAAATTATATTTTCAGCAAAGAAAAGATAATTTTTAACAACCATTTGTTTTTATATAACTAATCTTCTTTATATTAAGGGAATTGGTTGCTTGGTCATCCATGTCTTTACTTTCCATTGAAATAATCATAACTTGAAATGATTTCTCTTACTAGTCTATCCAAAATCTGAATCTGCAAAATAATTTAAAACATTTTTTATCTTACAGGATAATATTCCAGAATTACAAGAGGGGTTTTTAATCAATATTAGTAGTGTGCAGTTACTGAATTCTTCTCTTACTAGAGGGCAACAGAGCATGAAGAAATTTGGTTTAGAAATAGCTGAGATTTTAATTGAAGAGAATGATAACCCCAGAGGAATATTTCAGTTCAATATTAACAAGGTGAGAACAAACTGAAACATCTCAGTATCAAGAGCAGTAGAAACTATTCTTATTCTAAGCTGACCATTTCAAGCAGTGGTGAAATCTGAACAGGTTTGCCACTGGTTCGCTGGCTGCACATGCACACTGCACACCAAACACGTGCTGTGCATGCGCACATGCGCACCATGCGCTAAAAGGCTTGGGAAGGTAAGTAGACAGCGAGGGGGAGGAAATCAGCTGTTCTCTGGTAGTAGAAAATGCTTTAAAAAAGGTTCCTATGGTCACAGCTGTGGCTCGTGATTATCGGAACCTTTCCCCCCCCCCACTTTTTTTAATCATTTAAAACTACCAGTTTACCGGTAGTAAAAAATGCTTTTAAAAGTTTTCCAAGCTCACACGCCACAACTGTGATCGTCAGAACTTTTTTTTTTTTACCTTTTTAAAGCACTTCGTACTACCAGTTCCGGAGAACCAATAGTAAAAAATGCTTAAAAAGTTAAAAAAAAAGTTCTGACGATCACGCGTCGCTCAGCTGATCTTCGGAACTTTTTTTTTTACTACCGGTTCGGTGAACCAGTAGCATTTTTTACTACCAGTTTGGGAGAACCGGCCTGAACCAGTAGCATTTCACCCCTGATTTCAAGATATGTAGGTAATAATACATAGGTTAAAACGTGAAATTGTAAATCTTTTACTGATGCTTAATTTGCCCATTGCTATTAAGTTTTCCTATGATATAATGAAGCCAAGTGGTCCATAATTATAATTTTTCCTATTTATTTATCTTAACCTGAATATAACAAGATTAGTTGGCAAAGACTTGCTAAGCATCTATTGATCCTTACCACTAAAGGTCTTGAATCTTATTCATTCAATCAATTTCATTACAATCGGGTGATTTTCAGCAGCTTACATATATAATACATGCTATATAATATGACAAAATAATTAAATATTATTCCTGTAAGATCTGGGAGATTGTTACTAGATTCTATTTAGAACAGGCATTTCTACAGGTGTGCCAAACCATAAAGGTCAAAACCAGCAGATAAATTTATACCTGAAAATCAGTTGTCACTCTGTTTAGGTCTATAAATTCCATATTATATATTTCCAGCATTGAGAGCCAGTGAATATACATTCTGATTTATTTGTAATTTTTAAGTAGTTTTTATAGGCAATCCAACCTAAAGTAGGTTGTAGCCTGTTACAGTGGTAATGAGGGTGTGAGTTTTAGCCTACCAGGTAAGGCCACAAGTGGAGCATTACTTGTACTTTGGTGAAGGCATTTCTACCTGCTATTCTACCTTCAAGCAGGAGCTGTGAGTGTAGATGGACCCCCAACTGTGAATCTGTTCCTACACTGTGCCTGTGAGATAACAGAAGTAATACTATAGTTGATAGAGAATCTTAATGTACAAAACTGTAGTTACATCTTTCTTAGATTAAACTTCAAGCTGTTCTCTCCCATCCAGACCCTTAAAATCTCCAGGCAGTAAAAATAGAATATCAATAGTATTTCACCTACCTCTCTATCTGTTCCCCTCAATAGACAGATTAGGGAGATATCCAAAGAACAGGTGGCACAATACAACATTGATAGATTCTCGTCCACTTCACAGTATTCATAGGCTAAAAGGATTCCTGATAATATGCCATGATAAAGAACAACCACTATCAAAGACACTTTCCATACATTTAAATGAAGAAATAGAAAAGCTGTAGCATTTTTCATAAAATAGGCCATTAATAATTAACTCATAAAATAGGTAATAATAATTAACTAAATAATTAAGTAAAAGCTTTTATTAAGGGAGGAAGCTTTCAACTATTCCATGAGAAAATCCAGAGGGAGAAAGTGGGTCTATTTATGTATGTGATAAATGTGTTTGTACTTTTGTTATTACTACTCTCACTTTGACCTAATGATCCCTGAAAGAACAATTCCTAACTCCTAGAGATATCCTATTATATAGAATATATTATTTATTATCTCTCACTCTTTCTCGTCTTCCCCCTCCTCCTTCTGAAATACAGGCACTATTATATTTTTAATAAAATACTAATTGTTCTCTTTCAAGGATATGAACAGGACAGTGGCTGCTTATGAAGTACCACCACCAGATAATATTCTGAAGCTGTCCATTGCTCGGAAAGCAGGAACATTTGGAACAGTAAAACTGGATTGGGAAGCCACACCTGCCTCTGCTAGTCTGAAAGACTTTTCACCATCATTTGGAAATCTTACATTTGCTGATGGACAAGTATGTAACATATTGATAAATCATCCCCTCCCCATATTTTTTATCATCTTATTCTTATGATTATAGTATGTTCCTTTTAAGATAATTGCTGGCTAATAATCAGAGGATGCTTTTTCCGTTTCTTCCCTTTTAAGTACTTTCAAAGCACATGTCCATGCATAAATATTCAAAAATAAGTGTCATTGACTTAGTGAGGTCTGAATAGATTTTAGCCAACAATGTTTGTGGTTCTAATACTGGGTGGCAAATAGGTTCCTTTTTCGATGCTTGATTGCTATTGGAGAGTCACTAACATATACTCATAAATGTATTATACTATGCATACCATTAATTGCTGCAAAAATGAGAGCCTCATTGAAATCTGAGTCATGTTCATATTAAAAGTATTGTGAAACCTACCAAACTTCTGGAAGTTGGTGTAACTCTATTCATATTTTTTTCTGATCAATTTTTCTGTTTTGGATATATTATCTAATGCAATTAAAGTAAAGAAACAATGCATTTTTATATAGATATATTAAAAATGAATATTTTATTTCTAAATGTGCCAGTGAATCCTGCTACATTTAGGGGTTTTCCTACTTCTTTGGCTAGGTGGACTTTGCTTTAGAACCCTGTACAGAAACAGCTTGTAGCACCTTGCTGCTTGTCTTTAAAGGACAGTGGAGACTATTTTGTAAAAGGGTCTTGCGGTATGTTTTTAACTGTATGATATGCATTATGCCAGACTTGCCTTCTTTGAGGTTCCTTTTATCTATTTATTTATTAACCAAATTTATATAGCTTCCCACCTCACCTGGACTTTCATTTCCATTTCTATTTTGTCTCACAATTAAATCTAAATGTCTTCAGCTTGAGCATGCTCATGGTACTTATTTCATCTTTGTTTTTATTTTTAATTTATTTCTTAAGGTTACAGGAGTGATAGAGATCACTATCATAGATGATGATGAGGTTGAATTTTTGGAAATGTTCACTGTTACCTTACTCAGAGTGACAGGTGTTGCAAGACTAGGTGATGATGTGCAGGTGATAGTTACTATTGCACCAAATGATTCACCTGCTGGAGTTTTCAGCTTTGAAGAAAAACATGTAAGTGAAAGTAAGATAGTATATTTATTGCCATATACCCTTTGATCACTTGCATATGCAAACCTTAATAGATAGATATGTCCACCTAGATGTCCCAGTCCAGGTGAGACCAAAAGTGGTAGTAGATATAAATAATAAGCAGCTGAAATTAGCCAAGATGTTTCCAAGAGAGGATGTTTTCACTATATAATTCATCCAATACATTAGGTTTTATTTATTTATTTTTCTCCTGATAAATATGTGTCCCGAAGGTGCTTTTCAAAAAG
>JANHZT010008413.1:0-12370 GCA_032468215.1 Stegonotus admiraltiensis | reverse complement strand
CCCCCCCCCCCCCCCCCCCCCCCCCCCCCCCCCCCCCCCCCCCCCCCCCCCCCCCCCCCCCCCCCCCCCAAAATGTCTATTTAAAGCTAATCCATAAATCTCAAAACACATATCATCTTGGATATTTTTCATTGTATCAGATGTAGATAACCAGATGTTATTCTCTTTACATATACAGAGCAATTGTTTTAGGAACTATCCAGGTTCTGGTACAGAATATTTTCAGGAAGGGATGTATAAAGGCTTTCACAATGGTATACACATCAACTTCCTTTAAGTGCTTTGAACAGACAGTTATAGATTCTTTACATGACTTCTATCCCATTCCCCTATCCCAAGGGGGATGTAGCGCTGGATCATTTTCCTCAATAAATAAATGAACAAGTATAATTTTTGACTCATTTGGGTTTTCTTTAGTTAGTTTTAGGGCTAGTATGGAAAACAGATCATGTTTTAGATCATGTGTATAGAAAAATATTGAAAATTCCAAAGAATTCACAAACATCTAAGCACCATTGTAAATTATCCATCCTTCCTTAGTGTTTGTGTTCAGATTTAAATAAGGGGAGCTGTTCTACTTAGCCTAATAGTAGCCACTTAGCAAAATCTAGAAAAAATGGTGCAGGAAAAAAACTCCTTTTTTCCCTGGCAGGCTCTGTTGATAATTGGAATACCAAAAGAAGTGTAAGCTATTTTAAGGACCTCTGAATATCAACAATTGGTTGTAAAAGTAAAATTGAGATTAGGCATATTTTTTTAGGAGCTTAAGTATAAATTCCACATGAGTTGGTTTCAAAGCTGGCAACTCTCACAGTGGATTAGCAGAAGTGATACCACATGTTGTATGCAATAGTTCTTTTATCAAGTGATCGTGTTTATCTAACAGATAGACCTGTGTTTGCAAATGAAGGTGATAAATGGGACGAGTGAATAAATAATGCTGCTGCTCCTGGAAGCAGAATTATTACTATAGCCTTTCGTATATAATAGTTTTGTTAATGAATTTATTGTGAAAGAGGATGTTTGATAATTTAGCACAATTTGTAGGTAGAATTATAAATATATTTTGAATCTTCCTCAAATTAGTCTTTGTTTACTAATTGAAACAAAAGAAAGATACTTATGTTCACATGAAAACATCACTGTACTATACTGAACAGACTCAATGTTTACTTATTGTACTTATAATTTATAATTCTTAAGGACATAGAAGAAACAATTTGATTGGTTTATAATTGTAGGCTTTATTTGAAAAACCAAAAGAAAAAAAAATGGTCACAAAGTCTACTTTATTTCATTATTTATGTACTACAATTGTTTTATACTGCTCCATGGTGCAGCTCTGGGCACTGTGCAATAACTATTGCTATTAATGGGCTTCTTTGAATGATTGCTTGTTTGAATCAAATCATTTGCCACATTACAGTTTTTAAAAGAGGAATGTGAGTAAACAGAGACAGTCCCTTATGCAAAGATCCTCTTTAGTCTTTTATTGAGAGAGGCAGCATGTGTGCATCTCTCCTGCTTGTTGGCAGTTTCTGGCAACAGGTACTCACAGGTATGCTGCTGGTTCCAGCAATGGATCAAAAGTGCAATGTATGAGACATAAAGGAAGCTCAACACTGACATATTTTGCTTGTTTTTCAATATTGGTCTCCCTAATACCAGTGCTTTTCTTGTTTCAGGTAACAGTGAAAGAACCTCAGTCAATACATGATCCCACAGCAAATGTCTTTCTCACTGTAAGTCGAAGTTCAGGAGGCCAAGGAGAAGTCCAGATTCTTTGGAAACTTGAGGAGTCAGCTAGCTATGATCTCACTCCTCTCAATGGTACTCTTTTATTTTCAGAGGTACAGCCCCTTTTTTCACCTCACTTTTTAAATGTTGTGTTATTAATTATTTTATTTTAATTCAAGCTTAAGTATATATGTCATATTTTATGTATTCTCATTGCTTTCTTTTTCATTGTTCTATTATTTTGCTTCTGCTTTGTTTGCACATCTCTTCATTTCTTTCTTTTTATTGTTGTAAGCTGACTTGAGTAGCCCTATGGCAAGATAGGTGACAAATAAATTTAACAAACAAATAAATTCATTTCACAAATATTTTTAAAAAACTGCATATATTCTGTGGTTAAATAATCTATCAGATTTATTCAAATAAAAAATATTGATGTGAACCTAACATATTTGCACTGTTAGTCACATGTAGAAAGTAGAAATGCAATATACAATTATGAATTTGATATGACTCTAGTATCCTAAGAGAAAAGCTCTTATTTTTCCCCCCTGTGTTTTAGTGATTTTCTCCTGTTTAACAACATTGCCCACTGGATATATTTCTTAACAGGGTTAAAATTCTATGCTTATCTTAAAAGATATTAATTTATTTAGTGTTTTCCTCTTTTGAAACTAATTTCATTTGATGATTTCAATTTCAATTTCATTTAATATTAAGTTTTCCTTTTTCAGTATACCAAATTATAGCTCTAAGATATATAATCATCTTTTCCAATTTTATGCAGATGGAATCTCAGAAAACCATAATTTTGCATGCAATTCAAGATGATGTTTTGGAAGGTGATGAACATTATTCAGTTCATCTGGTGTCTACTGATAACACAGAAATATCACCTGTAAATGGTAAACACACTCATTTAAAACAGCATCCAAAGCTGTAATTGCAGCAATGCCAGACAGGTCTAATTACCTTTATTTTTTTCCTTTATCTGCGGTGCTTAGAAAACTATGGGATCACATGATTAGATTTAAATAAAGAAAATACAGGGAATGTGGCTTGTTGACTTTATTCACAAGTTCTCCCATGTTAAAATATTAATTTGTGCTGTATCAGAATTGTAGCATTTTTGAAAAGTGTCTAATTCTTAAATAGAGATGGCTTTTTTTACTAACTAGTTACATTTACTATTTGAGGCTTTTGACAACGTACGTTGAGGTTAAGATTGTTTTTCAATTATAGATGCTGAATGTTGTCCTGAATATTGGCTTTGATTCCAATATTTCAGTGCCCAAGAGAAAATCACATGTTGTATTAATCTTGCAACTTTTGTCAGACTTCTGTTGACAAACTGTACTGCAAACAGAAAGAACAAGCTTTTGATAAGTAGATTTATTGTGGAAGAATTAACAAAGCCATAATGAAAGAATTTGCATGATTTTTATGTCTCAAATACAAAAGCTATTTGAAGAGAAATAATGGTTTAAATTCTTACATCACATTCTCACCCACAAGGTTTTAATTGACTTAAATTACTTTATTATATTATGTTACATTATTTAAATTAAATTTAAAAAGTGGATCAAGGAAATGTTGTGGATATAGTATTCTTAAACTTCAGTAAGATATTTGATAAAGTAGACCACAGACTATTCCTTGGCAAGATAAAACAATGTGGGATAGACAGTACCACATCAGGCACTATACAGCAAGATGCAGTTCAGTAGTGAGAAAAGATCCTGCACTTAGGAAAAACCATTGCAAAGGTACAAAACAGGCAGTATCTGGCCTAACAGTAGTGTTTGTGAGAGGAATTTAGGTGTCCTGCTGCATGACCGCTTAAATATGAGTCAGCAGTGTGCTGCATCTTTCAAAAAAGTCGGTGCTGTCCAAGGAATGACGTGATAGCTACCTTCCAATATTTGAAAGGCTGTCACAGGGAAGAGGGGGATGGTTTATTGTCCATAGCATCTGAAGACAGTACAAGAAGCAATGGGTGGAAGCTCATCGGAGGGAAATCCAATCTGGAAATGAGGAATTTCCTGACAGTGGGAAGAAGTAATCTATGGAACAGTTTGCCTCCAGGAATTGTTGGTGCTCCATCACCAGAAGTTTTCAAGAAAAGATTGGACAAACATTTGTCCAGAATGTTATAAGTACTCCTGCCTTGGGTTGGAGGTTGAACTAGAAGATCTCCAAGGTCCCTTCCAGTGCTATAATTCTACAATTCTGTGAAAAATTAGTTACCTTACTAGACGAGTTATAATTGGCATAACTAGAAGTTACTCCTTGGACAGGAAGGACAGTTTCACTTGTCCTTTGCTTTGGAAATAAACTAGACCAGTGGTGGGTTTCAAAAATTTTTTACTACCGGTTCTGTGGGTGTGGCTTGGTGGATGTGGCATGGCTTGGTGGGCATGGCAGGGGAAGGATACTGTAAAATTTCCATCCCTCCCCACTCCAGGGGAAGGTTACTGCAAAATCCCCATTTTGTCCCGATCAGCTGGGACTTGGGAGGCAGAGAATAGATGGGGGCGGGGCCAGTCAGAATTTTTACTACTGGTTTTCCGAACTACTTAAAATTTCTGCTACCGGTTCTCCAGAACTGGTTAGAACCTGCTGAAACCCATCTCTGAACTAGACATATAGGTTTCGGTAGTTTTAGCTGTTTTTATCTGGCCTGCTGAGAAGTTGTTCCTCTAGGCGTATTGACTAACATCTTCAATTAGAATGAGGAGAACTAGTTTTAAATACAGTTTCAACTATGGAAGTTCATTAGCTTATTTTGGAACAGTCATTACCTTATAGCCCAAATTCACAAGACTTGTTGTACGAGACAAAATCAGAGAAGGGAATGATGTGTACACCACCTTGAGATCCTGAAAAAAAAGCAGAATAGAAATTTTAAAAATAAACAACTATATAGCTCTAGTAAGTAACATATGTTGAATTAGTCTTCCAAATAAAAATATAGTATTGCATCCTGAATTTTGCTAACATTGATTATGCTGGGTAGGTATTTTGGGAGAATAATCCAACACAGTTGGAAACCATCAGATTGTGTATCCTTAAATATTAACAGTTAATAATGGAACTTTGCTAATTTACTTTTTTTAGAGAACTTGATGGCAATATGTTGAGAATAGAATGAAAAGATGTAATTATGTAATAGTTATCATTATTGCTTTGTGTTATGATTTAGAAAAACATCTACTTTTATTGGCAATCTCTTTTATGTGTATAGGTATAGCAACTATTACTATACTAGCAGATCAAGGAGCTTCTGGAGTTGTTGGGTTAGCTTCACAATCCACCCATGTTCTGATTGGGGAACCCATAGGAAAATACAATGGAACTGCTTTTATTGGGTAGGCAATAATTGAATTTTGTATCTTCATTGTAAAAATCATTTGTAGTTTGTGTAAGTATTTAACCACATCTAAAGGTGTGTCTTGATAGCAATTATCTGCTTTAGGGTCATTAAAATGATCCAGGTTTTCAATGTTGGTTCCTTTATCCTTTGGTAGTTTTTGATATATATATATATATTAAATAATTGTAAATTTTCCTATTTATCATAAAGAATTCTAAGAACAGGTAGTCCTCGAGTTACAAATGTAATGGAGCCTGCCCATTCCATTCGTAATCCGAGAATTCGTGGGAGTGAATCTCGTACCTTGAACCTCCTTTCCCTCACAGGTATTTCCGGGTGGGGAAGGCCATGGGGGGGGGGCCTAGTGATGAAACAGGCCACCTGCTTAAAACCACTCAAGACCGCCTCAATCCACCGAAATACCTCATGCTCCCCACAGTTGCTTTCCCTCTCCCCCACCCAACCTCCTGCACTGGGTCACTTAACCTTGTGAAGATCTACCAAGCAGTCCCCAGCCTTTCAGCCACACACCCCTCCTCCGCAAACCTCACCCGGCACATTGCCAGCCAAAATAGAGCTTTGGGGGGGTGGATCCCTGTCCCCAAAATGCTCTGTTTGGGCCTCCAGAGGCCTCACCCAGCACATTGTTGGCCAAAATGGAGCTTCTGAGGGATGAATGTTGCAGAGCCTCTGCAGTTGTTTGTAAAGGGGAACAACTGCCATGGTGCTCCAAGATTCGTAGTTTCAGGACTTGTTAATAAACGCTAGGGGGTGCTTATCGCGTAACTTCAAACATTTGCTAAGGGAACACTCATAACCCGGGGATTACCTGTATAGAGCTTCTAAAAACAACTGTATGTACAATGCATTCAGAGGGACACTCAGATATAGTTATTGTAGACACCAGGATATCATGGAGCCTGGGAGATCTAGTCTTGCCTTAGGCACAAATTCAATTGGATGACCTTTAGCAGGCATTCTCTTCAATCCTAGAAAGAAGGCATTGGCAAACCTAAAAATGTTGATGATGGGCAATGCCCAGCCAGGCAGGGGGAGGCCTCAAGTACAGAACTAGGCTCGAATCCTTGCACAGCCTTAAGAGATCCAGAATTGATCCTTCTTTATCTCCATAAAGCCTTATCTATCTATTCCCAGGTGAAGACTGGCAGTCTGGAAAGATTCCTATATAATAGGCAGAATGTAATTATAAGTAACATCTGGTTGCTTGTGTCTGACAGTTGTCAAAATAACTGCAGAGGTTTGCTAAGTAGTTGCTAGGAAAAAAATACACCTATAAATTCATTGGCATCTATACATGTTTTGGTATAAACTCTTCAAAATTGTTGAGAATGTCTTACATTAACATCTAAAAGGATAATGCTAATTATTTCAAAAATTAATTATTGTAATTACCAATAAATTACAATAAATATTTAAATGTGAGTTAATTACATTTATTATAATTTTTTACAGTCTTTATTCCTTTTTTAAAATAGCATATTTGAGGTCATTACCTCTTTTGAGGGGAAAAATGTGTTTGAAGCACATGGATCATTCAAGTTATACAAGTCATACTTTTAAAACAACTTCAGGATGAAAGTTTGAAAGGATGAAAGCTTCTTAAAGCAACTACAATATGAGCCTGAGAAATGTCATGCTTGATTTAAAGAGATGTAGGCAGATACCACATGGTTTTTTTGCATATGTTCCAAAGTACCTTTTTATATTGGTAAAAATAAGAACTATCCTGCTAGATGAGAGAACGTAGCAGTTTTAAAGAAAACCAGGCCTAATATGCTCATTACACAACATACTATATTGTTTTGGAAAAGTTCTTTCCAGTGATATCTTGTAATACAAAACACCATCAGAAAACTGTAGAATTGGTGGTTTACAACTGCAAATCATATGTGTGAATTATTAATGCAAATAAATAAAAATTAAATATTTTTATATTTCATGGTGATTCATATAAATTTAGATATGGCTGTTGAATATACAGTAAAATTATTTAGAAAAATATCAAGTTATTTTGTTATTATTCAGAAGGAAAGAAGAAGAAAACGGTGCAGAATTGGTTGAAGTATTTGTATTTGATATTGGGAATGGTATTGGACTAATACCAAGTAATATTTTAAACATGATCATTTATTTTTTTTGGCAGTCTAGTTCGTGGGCCAGGGATCTTTGGAGAAATCATAATCTCCTGGATTATAACATCACCTGATCAAAAGGAATTTGCTGATGTATCAGGAACTGTCACCATGAGAGATCAGCAGTCTGCTGCTGTTATACTAATTCAGGTATAAATTGTTTCCAGTAGTCAATACTGACTTGGAGACACAAGTACAACTTTAATATTAGGAATGGAGGTCCTTTATTCTTATTTTAACTTTTTTGTTTGCAGTTTGTGAAGTTCGATCACTACTAACCAAATGATTTGAGTCCTATTTATTTATTTATTTAAATTTTCGAGCTTGACTTTATTTTATGTGTTACTGTTTTTAAGTTGCCTTTGGTAAGATTTTTGGGAGGTATTTTTCTTCAAAATATTTCTGAGTTCCTTTAAAGAGGAACATAAAATATTGTTATGCATTTCCTGGTGCAGTGCAGCACTGGTAGAGTGTCTTGCCAGCATATTTGTATTGGTAATGTTAACATATCCATAGATGATAGCACTATGTCTGCTGTGACAGTTGGTTTTCTAAGATAAGGAACTTTTTGCTATACCTTATACTGCCTCATTATTGCTTGACAGTTTACCTTTCCTTAGAGGATCTTGTTATTCAACTATATAACTTGGCTCAAACTTAGTAACAAATATCTGTTATTCCAGGTAGCATAGTCAATATTTCTGTATGTTTTTCAACTTAATGTGTTCACTCGCATCTAGGCTCTCGATGATGATATCCCAGAAGAAAAGCGACACTATCAGTTTCAGCTGACTGGTATTAGCAATGGCGGAATCATAGATGAGGCAGCCAAAACAGCAAATATCACAATGGCTGCTAGTGATTTACCATATGGACAATTCACATTTTCTCAAGAAGTACTGCAAACAACAGAAGAAGAAAAATGGGTAGGCAGAGTTTAAATCCTAATTTAGTAGAACAGCTTTTCATACATTGTGATTTAAGTTCTGTCTTGGAGATTAATGCCAAGGACTATAAGACAATAAGTGTTCCAAATATTTCCAGAATTTTACTTTTAATTATGTTTTAATTTAGATATCAATTATTCTCTGTTTAATTAAATTGTGTTTACCAGAAAAGTTTCTGAGATATATTTTTCATGTTATATATTGGGGTGGAATATTGCATGAGGGGCTCACAAAAGAAAACATACAGCCTTTTAGTTTTCTAGTAACCTTTGGACAATGGCCAAGTTTTACATATTTAGTATTGGTTTAAAAATACATTTATTTCAGTACAAAGTATAGTGCAAGTTGCTAAGGACCTGGTTAAAACTAGAAAATCTGATTCTTACCAAGAGAGCTGACAAGTAGAATTTTGTTTAATACTTTAATATATTTATATATTTTCCTTTGCAAAGCATTTCAGAGTGGTTTACCTCAAAAACAGCAATGCTAACAGTACTTTAAAGCAGTGGTTATCAAATCATGAGTTGCAGCAGAACAGGAGGTTGCATGTAACTTAGAAGTAGTCACAACAGATTTTGAAAGATGGTCACATTTAACTTACTTCCCACTTTGCTTTTGTAGACTTGCAGTGAGTATGCAAAGGCAAAGTGGGAAGCAAATCCTACAGCCCTGTAATTGGTGAATGTTCCCACTTAATGATGAGCTCTAGCTTAGCATGCAGTAGTCATCAGTCCTTTATTATAGCCAAAGACCACAATTCTGCTTGCAGTGTTATTTCTATCTACAGGAGTGCATTGTTAGAGAAGTTCAGTATTTTTATCTATTATTTTAAACTTCTAGCCTTTCAAAATGAAAAAAAGGGGAAAATAAGAGAAAAACTAATGTTCTACTATTAGTGCTGATAAAAAAAATAAGCCTAACTCAAGAAAGTGGATGACTATGTATAGCTCACTGAGTCGAATATGATTTATTGCCTAATATAAACCCCAATAAAATTACATAAAAGCTTCCAAAGATGTCAATAAAGAGATGAGTTTTCAGTACCCAGAATACCCAAAAGATTTAATGATACCCAATTTCACATTTTAATTACATAGTTAATTGTATCTTTTATTGTTTTATGAATTCTTGTTTAATTGAATGATTTTATTAGCAATTTTGATAGTATTATCTATTAAATAGATAAGATATGTCTTAACATATTTTCCTGGTTAGTGACTCTAAATTGTTGTTTTTAATTAGGTTGTGTTTTTATAATATGAGAAGTTTCTAAATACAAATTGTCTCTGACATTTTGATATTTATATAGTATTTTGAATGGTTCTTATATACAGTAGCTTGTTGAAAAATACACTGCAAGATAATAAGTTGTTGTTATTATTTTCTTTGTAAGGATGAGAAAAGTTATGTTGTTGCTTAGCACACCATCTAGTGTTCAAAACTGTCCTAATTACTCAACTTATTTTCAGACCCCAATTTCACCAAAAGTTATTGATGTTGGAATTAAATTTATGAAAGTTGAAATCATTCAACTTTCAATTTCAAATCACTGTATAATATGAATACATAAAATATGTACTATTATATCATTTGCATATTTGCAATGTGCATATCTTCTATTGGCTGAAGGTAATCAATGTTTATAGCACACTATAAGAGTTTTACTTTAGATCAAAGAACAATAAACTGCAACAGTCCAAATGGTATGTTTTTCTACTCTACTAGAAAATGGATATCAGCGTTAAATCATGTTAGTAGAATTCAATAAGATAAATTTTTAAATGCTTTTCCTGAAGGGGCTTGGACTAGAATCCTTGTGGTCCCATCTAATTCTAGAATTCTTTGATTCTGTGCTTTACCTTTAGAGAAATGATGAAGGTTCATTTCATCTTAGAACAAAATTGTCTCCAACAGGCTAACGTCACATTTATCCGTTCTCATGGATTTTACAAGCAAATTCACCTTTTGTATAAGATGTTGAATGGTACTGCAGTGGAAGGCTCAGATTTTGGTGTGACTTCAGGAGAGCTTATTTTCAAACCCACTGAAACTGTTAAAACTATTTATGTTGAAATCTATGATGATGATCTTCCGGAAGGTCCTGAGGATTTTTCAATAGTAATTACAAAAGTAGAATTACTGGGAAGGTAAAAAAAACCAAAACCATCTTATAGAACAATATTAACCAGAGTCATTAAATATAAAATACTGTGTAGAAAATGTTGGTATCATAGTTGATTTTATGATCAAGATCTAAAGTAAAATTGAATTTAACATGGATGTACGTTATCTTATATTTCCTTTGCAAACCAGAAATGTAAAAACCAGGTTCATTCTAGTAGTAATAACTTGTAATTTGGTGTTACTGCTGAGTCAGTTACAGGTACTCCTAAGGTTATGATGGTAATGGGGACCAGCATTTCCACCACTAAGTGATGTCATAAAGTATGATATCATGTGACCACATCGCTTAGTGGCACCAATCCCATTGCCACTGTAACCATGACTATATGAGTTAGTAGGAAGAGATGGGACTTCCAGGCAAGCAAGTTGGCAGGTTAGAGATGCAGGTTGGAACTATATGAGAAGGGAAGCGCTTCAGGTGAATGCTAGGGACCGCAGATGGGGATTGGGGCTGTGGGTAGGTACTTGGGAGTGTGACATGGTTGGTGGGTGCTAGGAAGTGCAGGTAGGTGCTGCAGGTGGGTGTGGGTGCCACAGGTGGGCATAGGGATCATAGAAGGTTCCACAGGTGTGGGTGTGCTATGGGCAAGCAGAGTGTGGCAGCAGTAGAGGGCGGTTGTAAATGGCTGACCTGAATGTTGATCACGTAACTGCAGGAGCTCTGCAATGGCCAGAACTTCAGTAACCATTAAATTCATTACTTCATCCCCATCATAATGAGTGAATAAGAGCATATAGGGACAAGAATGTACTGCCTTATTTATTTATTATTTTTCTCTTCATATACTTTTGCAAGTGGTTTTGATTTTACAATAAAAGAAAATGGATTGCAAATTGACCAGCCACCTGAGATAGGAAATGCTTCAGTAATGAGAATCATTATATCAAAAAATGACAATGCAGAAGGCATCATTGAATTTGATCCCTCTTATGCAAGTCTTGAAGGTATGATAGTTCCTACTGCATTATTTCATTTATTCATTTTATTTTAAAACATTTCAGGATCCAGCAAGAAAAACATTCTGCCCCTGGCTAAAAAATACTAACCACTTTCTGCTTTTCCTTTTGTTTTGGTTAGCTTTTAAACAAAAACAACAACAATAAAGTTGGCTTTTCTTTTCTTTTTTCTTTTTGTATTTTGATCCATGAACACAAATTGAATAAAAGAAAAGAAGTATGAAGTAAAGGAAACAAACTGCAAAGGAAAAAAATAATAAAGTGAGAAAAGGTATAGTGGATGGAAAATAAAAATAATCAGTAAATAAACAGAATTCACAATTTCCAGCAGAGGGCCTTCCAGTGAAGATGGCCAACTGACCAGTCCGGAATGCTCCTTCCAGACCAAAGCATTTTCAATTTACAAATAAGCAACTCAGTTCCCTAAGTTTATATAATTCCTGAGTTAGGGAGAGTTCCTGAATCACCCCACAAGATCACCATTCCATACAGCAGTGGTTTCCAAGGAAATTCTGAAGCAGCGCTCTGAAGTAAGTGGGTGAGCTGTCCATAAGCTGGGAGGTGGGGCTGCAATTACTTTGTTATTGAAAAAACAATTCCCATAAAATATAACATTCCTTATTTCATGAATTAAATGAATATTTAAGATTTATTGAGCATATAAAATCAGACTCATATCATCTTGAGAAATAATTCTAAATCACTGCAGACCACTATTTATCATTATTATCATTAAAACAAATGCACATGAACTTGAAAAAAAACCCCACAAAAAGTACTAAAAACAATCAAATAATCCCATTATTAAATTATCCCATTGTACTTAGTGAGTGATTACATGAAATTATTAATAAATATTCAAATTGTTTTTGGTTAGTATGGTATTTAAATCAAATATTGTCCCTTAGTAAACATATTACATTGCTGCTTTTCAGAGGTGGATTTCAGCAGGTTCTGACCAGTTCTGGAGAACTGGTAGCGGAAATTTTGAGTAGTTCAGAGAACCGGTAGTAAAAATT
>JANHZT010008410.1:248371-258387 GCA_032468215.1 Stegonotus admiraltiensis | reverse complement strand
CCCAGAATTCCTAATTCCTAATTCCTAAGCTTGGCTGTTTTAGGAATTCTGGGAGTTGAAGTCCACAGGGTGTGAAAGAGCCAAGTTTGCCTACCACTGTTCTGGGCTGACATTAAAATATTTACCGGAGAGGAAGCATTAATTAACTGACCATTTTGCTAAGTATCAGCATTATTTGCCTATGTAGGTAGATTTCTTTCATTGCACTCCTCAGTTATATCTTATTACAATTATTTACAAATTTAAAAATGTATCAGAAGTGAAAATAAGTATTGTCATAGTTGTATACAGATTAAGGAATTGGCAAGCTTTTAGATACTCTTGAAATAAAGCTTTTAGCAGTTTCAGTTAATATGGACAGTATTGGGATTTATACTTTAATAATATTGGAGGTTTTCTATTTCTATTATAAAATAAGAGAAACGGTAGGTCAGATTTGCTCTGGAAAAGTATTTGCCCTCTTTCAGATCGTCTTGAATTTTTGCATATCTTTGGTAATGAATGTTATTGGTATTTCATCTAGGTCCTAATTTACTGAGTGAACAATAATAATATGTATGAAAGCCAACACTGACTGGCAGCTGTGACTTCATACCAATGTGAACAGATAATTATCTATTTGGTTGAATTTATATGCTACCCAATTTCTAGCAACTCTGTTTATTGCTTGTTCTGTTCTATTTCTATTCTGCAATACCTAATTGAATTATTGACTGCTGATTAAATCCTCCCACTGAAATTCACCACTGAATATAGGTTGCTTATGTGTTGACATGGGTATTATGCATTGCTGGACCAAAAATTGTAAGCAAGATAAACTCTGGGAACAGCTATTTTATATGATCAAGAATGAAGTGGGCAATCTGTGACAACAACCAATGACTTTTACATGGGGACTGTTTGATGAACTGATTAAGGACAGTTAGCAGGTCTGAAATTGTTCAAAAGGGAATTGTTGCCAAGTCTGGAATTTTACAGGAATTTGTGGGTTACATCATTGATGTTCTTTAGTAGTGGAAAGTTTATGCAAGATGAGTTCTTTATATACTGATACCAGGGATGAAAGTTGAAATTTGTCTGTAATGGTGAGGAATTTCTTTGCAGTGTTATGACAGCTGACGAAATGGGGGTTCATCACTGTGACATTGAAAAATGAAGCATTAATCCATTGAACATCATTTTAATACAGAAACAGGCATTATTCTGAGGAATACCTTCACAAAGGTTCACCTGTAAAGAAAAATGAGAAACCCAGGCTTTGGCTGGAAAACTCATTATATTTTTGGGGAATGCAGATATTGTTATTCACATGGATTTCCTTGAACATGGCACCATTATCAAGGTACTGCACTAATGTTTGAAATAATTAACCAGAGTTTGGAAGCACGAGAAGGAAATTTTGCTACAGGATTGCATTGGACCTCATACTTCATGAACCACTTAGGAGGCAATTGTAAAGCTGGATTTCACCATCTTCTCATTTTACAGTGAAGATTTGACATTACAGCGCTACACTGCTTTTACAATGTAGGCCTTTTCCCAAAATTGAAAGAATACCACTGTTTGCATCAAATAAAAAAGGTGACAAGATTATCAGGACCTAGGTGAAAAGAAAAGTATAGATCTCTTTCACAATCATTTGAAGATAGTTATTATTAGCAAAAGTGAGTAGTGAATAATGGTAATTATGGGGGAAAGTAAATTTAAATAAATGAACTCATTTAAAGTTTTTCCTGTTATATTAAAATATAATTCTGTTTAGAGTAGTTAGAAAGGTGATGTTACTTTTTATCCCACTTTGAAAATTATTAGAGCTGATATCCATGTAGATGTTCCCAAGAGTGAGGGTGGTGTTGGTAGTCCAATATATACATTGCAATACATTGTGTTTAAGTAGACAAACTGAATGTTTTGGCATTCTTTGTTGCCAAAATGTTGCTAATGTGTACCTGGAAACACCAATATTTTTCTGATTGACATTTTTTGGCATTTTGTTCTCCCACACATCCTATTTTATGAATCACGTTCACCTTAATACCTACAGATGAATAAATTGATACCTCCTGGCTAATGCAATAGTCTCCATAAATTTTCAGAGATGATAAAATGGACCACATAAAGATCAAGATTAGGAATTGCCATTATTTATTTTTTCTTGCATCTGGGTAGGTTACCGGGACAAGAGATTGTAACTTTTTGTTGTTTTATGTGGTGGTTACATGTGTTAAATGTAATGCAATCAAAGCTATTGGCTGATCCAGGTTTTACTGGAATTCTGGAGTGTGTTCAATATTTTATTTATATTTTCATCACCTAGACAGACCTGGCGGTTATAAATTATAATGTTCATGTGAGATTATACTAGATAATACAGTACCAAACCCACTAAACCAAGTGCATTATACTGGTTAGTCTTTTGTTTGCTCACAATTCTATTAAGAATTGCCAATCTTATTTTTAAAAAATATGTAATTGCCTTTTAGTAGTTATTTTTTCAAACCAGCAATCCAAGATAATTTTAAGATTGCATGATATAATTTAACAGCAACAGAAAATATGCGTAATTTCCTTGGTTCGGTATTGAACCTAGTTGAAATATGAAACAACTACGTGATATTTGCGATACTTGTATTGCAAAGAAAAAACAACCCACAGAATTTTAAGTTATAGATTGGCTTGTGCTTTTGCATTTGTATTCCCTTCACTTCCCATTTTTGCAGGTGAAAGCAAGGTTTGTTTATGATGTAAATGATTTCATCTGTTTACGAGGAATGTCAGAATGCAACTCATATGAAGATCTTGGTTAATTAACTCAACTTCCTTGATGGAAATAAAAGAAATCTAATAGGTAGAGGAACAGCGTTTGAAGAGTAGCTGAGAAATAGTGAAATGACCATATAAAGGAAATAAGGAAGTGATCTGTCTACAAATATTTTTGTAGCATTTAGTTATAAACTGCCTTTATTTTTATAAATAACTCATAGCGGTGAACAAACACAACCCTCCTTCTTCCTATTTTCTCCACAATACCATTCTTGAAGGGTAGATTCGATTAGATTCAGCTGAAATAGTGACCTAGCCCCAAGGCTACCCAGCCGGTGTTCCTACCCTAAGGTAGGACTAGAACTCACAATCTCCTGATTTATAGGCGGATGCCTTAACCACTAGACTAAAGTGGCATATAACTTGGTGTTAAGGCTTGAAAACCTGCAGTCTGCTTCTTTCATTTGCTCCTAAAGAAGAGATCCTGAAAAAGTACATACATTGCCTTTCAAGTAATTCAGATCTACCATGTTTCTCAGTCTGTTCCATGGAACTGGAGAGATGGGCCAAGATGTATTTACATCGTTTGTCTCCAGGGGAATATCTGTTAATCTTCTGCTGAACCTAAATATACAATGCTGCAGCATTCTTAAGAATTGGATTAATACCTTTTTAATAGAAAATAAATAGGAAAGCAATTCAAATACACAGATATCGCTGGACACACATCATACGTATCCTGGTTTTGTAAGTTTGCACAATACTGATTCAACCCTTAATGGTGTTTGGTTTGTATCATTAATTATACTACATTATAGTTGGCTAGTGATTTAAAATCTGGAAAAATGTGGTAGATGATCATTATGCATTAAAAACAAGACAAATTGAAGCTGCTTTTGCACTGTTTTACTGAAACTGAAAAAGATGTGTACCAAATATACACAATTTTATAATAGTACAAAATGTTTTCTTTTTGAAGGACAAAGTATCAGTTACATTCACCAAAACTGACACTGAATAAACCATTTATTGCTAGTCCAGTAATAAAACAGTAAGTTCAAACTTTGCATAAATAAGAAAAAAAAATTAACTGGACAATACTGTAGGAAGATGGACATTCATAATGCTATTTACAAGTAGCCACGGCACATACCAAGCAAGTAATAGGTGTTGAGTTGCATTAGAATTGCGATCCTAATACAAATTAGATGTTAGATAGTAAACCCCGAAAGGAGTTTATACTGAGTTTGCACAAAATGAGAAGTTTTAGAATTGAACCCTTCAGTCATTTCAGCTACTGTGGAAAAGAGAGTCTTCATCGCATCCAGCAACAGCTGAGAAATGCATCGGTACCCTTGCTCTTCCTCTTCTGGTTGTTTCTCCTTCATAGCACTTTGATGTAGTTCATTGAGTCAGTTACCTTTGCTGCATTATAACCTGTCTTCCATCATTTTCATAAGCCACGGAGTTAGTAGTTCTTAAACAAATAAACAAAATCTGGAACTTGCCCCAAAATAAATAAGTTTCATCAGGAACGGAAATATTTGAATAAAAATATCAGTACTGGTATCAGTGATTAACTTTCATTTCACAACACACCTATTTCTGCAAGGAAGTCAAATGGTGATTGAGAACTAGTGTAAACATGTTTTACCTGCTTGCTAAAAATCATTTTCATTAAACTATCCTAATTAAAGGTTACCAAGTATGCGATTCCCTGGGATATTCTCCCACTTAGAAGAGCCACTGAAATTAACCAATAATAATGATAATGATCAAGCAACGTCAGTGCTGTTGACCAACTACCACTTAGTTCTACAGGCTATGCCTAGGAGACCGTGCCTCTTGTTGTCAGCTGATGCAAGACCATCGATCTAACCAAAACACCTGAGATTTGTAACATGATGATTTTAAATCTGGAAATATGGCCTCTACTAGGTACACCTGCTTTGCAGGAAGGCTTGTTTGCTGTAAAGAGCATGGAAACTAATATTCAAAACTGTGATATTGAGTAACATAAACAGAAGCACTCCAAAAGTGAGTTCTAAATATAAAGGTGGCTTAACTGATTTAATTCAGGGCCCACTTAGATGTGGGTAACTGCAATCAAAACGCCAAAAGCCATTCTTAGGGTCTCCTTTGTTATCTGACTTTGTGGAGGAATGATCTTGGCTATTTTCTTGCCCTGGAGGAACAGTAACTTGTTCTACTCCGATGCAGCCATCATACCAAGTTAGCCTCAAAACCATGATGATGATGAACATTGCAAAGCAACCTTACAGATTGGTAAAAAAAACAAAAAAACAACAACAGAAAAGTTATGAAATTTGTATTTCCTCTTAGTATGCCAAATGAGAATAAACTCCAAAAAAATAACAGTCTGACACTCTTAGAAAGCTTGCGTAGACTACTTGGAGCCCATTTTGTAAAATGCATGACTCAAAACAAACTAGAGCCCATGTAAAAAAATAAAACCCATCTGCAATATTTTCCATAGATAAGCATCCATTTATGGCAGACAAAGGAAAAAGGAATCAGGAAACTGGATGCAAACTACACACTGAATGATTCTCCTAAGATTCTTTCAACAATTCACTGTTTGAATATTTATCTTCCTTTGGAAGTTCACAGATCTGTCATTTCTCTTCATTTTTCAATGTGCCACAGTTGCTTCAAGCTTCTGTCAGTGTTCAAACAGCTTTTTTGGTACCTGTTCCTTGAAGATCTTGCAGATTTATTTTTGACCTTCCAAAACAAAAGGTACACCAATTCAGAATTGCAAAAATTTTACATTATATTTTATTGGGAGATGGGCAATAGGATAAGACCATGAGATTGTGGCTCTTTCCTTCTTACCTATTGTGGATCATGTGGCTTTTAACCAAGTGCCCTTCAGCTAAGGCAGCCATTAGAGACAGTTCTCCTGCCATTACTGTCGCACATACAATTTTAGCAAGCTGACGGGCATTTTCTCCAGGGTTATCTGCACTTGCTCCTTGCACTCCCAGCATCTGTATTAAAAAGGAATACAAACAATAATCAAGTTGGAATATGTTCAACTTAAAATCACTCAGTCCCTGGCACTTCATACAGTAACAAGCTCAAGGTCTTTCAAGAAGTAAGTACAGGTAGTCCTCAGCTTACGATGGCCATTGGAATCAGAATTTCTATCACTAAACGATGAGATCATAAAATGTGACAACCTGTGACCACATCACTTAGCAATGCTAATCCCTATAGGCCCGGGTGCCATATTTCAGCAAGGATCGTGAGATGTCAAGCAAGCACCTCCTTGCCAACTTCCTACCAGCTTCCAACAACCAAAGTCTGTGGGGAAGTTGGCAGGAAGTTGCAAGTCTCACGTGGCTCGTAAGCAGGCTGGAAGACAAGAAAGTAGCTGCAGGTGAGAGAGGGTACCTGAGTCGTGGGGGAGATGTGACACAAGTGTGAAGGGACTCGGGATAGCTGTTGCCAGGTTGGGGAAAGTGGGGAGAGGGTGTGTGAGTGAGGTGAGTGGATGGGGGGGAGACTTAGCTGATTAGCCTGTGACTTTCCCTGGCAGCTTCTCTGTTGACTCTGCTTGTAGGAAGCCAGAAGCTTACAAATGGTAATCACATGACCACAGGATGTTGCAACCATTGTAGGAGCAAACCAGTTGCCAAGCACCCAGATTGTAATCACATAATTGAAAGGCTGCTGAAATAGCTTGAACATTGAGGATTGGTAGAAACCACCACTCGTTCAGCATCCTTAAAACTTTCAAAGTCGCTGAAAGAGTCGTCATTTAATAGAGGACCGTCTGTGCTTACATATGGTTCAGTGCTAGGTAGAGTAAAAGTATAAGGCAGTGATGGCAAACCTTTTTGCCATCGTGTGCCAAAAGCGGGGGAAGCGCAGTGGGGTCACACGCACGTGTGCCCACATCCATAATTCTATGCTCCCTGCCCCCCCCATGCTCCCCCTGCTTTTGGCACGTGATGGCACAGTGGGCCTGGTAGGCCCATTTTTTGCTCTCCCCAGGCTCCAGAGCTTTCTAGGAGCTTGGGGAGGGCAAAAAAGGCCTTCCCCACCCCTCCCAAGAGGCCCTCCAGAGGCCGGAAACAGTGTGTTTTCTGATTTCTGATGGGCCCAGAAGGCCTGAAAATCAGCTGGCTGGCACACGCATGTGCGCCGGAACTGAGCTCGCGTGCCCACCGATATGGCTCCGCGTGCCACCGGTGGCACCCGTGCCATAGGTTCGCCATCACGGGTATAAGGAGTAACACAGAAATACTTTCTTGAGGTCAAATTATACTCCTGGTCAGAGAATCTTATTTTGATTGCTGGTCCTATCAATCACTGACCACAATCCTCCGCTGATTTCCACAAAAACGATTCCCTTCCCAAAATAGAAAGCTATAGTTCAACTTCCAGTTTTCATACCTGCAAACAAGCTTGCTGGGGTAACAGGTTGGTTCCTCCACCCACAGTACCAATTTCTATTGAGGGCATTGTGCAACTGATATAAAGATCTTCATTGGTAGGCCCAGTAGATTCCATTAATGTAATACAGTTTGAGCTGGTGATATTCTGGGCTGCATCCTGAAATCAATGCAAAATTGAGGGGTTATATTAACATTTAAAGGTTTTTAAATACGTAATTCATCACACTGTTAAGTGAAGGGATATACCTGTCCACATGCTATGTACATGGCGGTGACAATGTTAGCTGCATGAGCATTATAGCCACCTACGCTGCCAGCCATGGCAGAGCCAACCAAGTTCTTGTTGACATTAACTTCAATCATAGCTTCTGTGGTTGACTTCAGTATCTAGAAAAAAAATCCATCAAAACTCTGGTCAAGGAGGAAGTCTATGTTCAGAAAGAAAATATTTTCAAATGCAGTTCTTAGTACCTACACTCGGGAATCTAGACAATATCAACCATTGTATTATTTTGGATCATCTCTATAGAACAAGAGTAGGAGGCAACATTTTATAGTGGTTCTCCTCCTTCCTGAGAGGATTATTCTAGTTTGTGATGATGGGAAGAGAGGTCTTTCTACCCGGGTTTCTGCAAAAATAAGACTGGGTCTTATTTTCTTTTGGGCCTCAAAATAAGCACTAGGGCTTATTTTCAGGGGAGTGTCTTATTTTTCCCCCATGTACGAGGAGACTCACTTCTGCTTGCTCACGGCGGGGCAGGAGGCTGTGGAGTGTGTCAGTGCTGCCGCAAGGCAGGAAATTGGAGCTGCCCCAAACACCCCGCACCAGCTTACCGCAGAGCCCATGCAGCCAGGCCATCCATGCCCCGATATTTGCTTCACCTCGCAGCTGCGGCACCACAAACAACCAGACAGAATGGACGAGCAGCTAGCTGCGCAGGCTCAGAAGTAGGGATTATTTTGGGGTGCGCAGGGTTTATATTAGGCACACGCGTAAAAACATGCGAGGTCTTATTTTTGGGGAAACGGTAGAAACGTCTTCTTTGTGGCATCCCACTATTTGACATCTACATGAAATCATGAGGGTAGATCAGTCATCCACATAGTCTAATGCAGGGGTGTCAAACTCAAGGCCTGTGGGCCACATCTGGCCCACGGGGTACTTAGATCTGGCCCATGGGGATGCCATGGAAATAGTGATGGACTGGCCCATGGTGCTTCTACCAGCAAAAACGGAGCCAGGGTGGCCCTCCCGAGCTCCATTTTCCCTGGCAGAGGGTTGCAGGAGGACATGGCAGCCGAAAACCGAGCCCAGGAGTCCGTTTTCGTTGGCAGAATGTTAAGGCCACCACAGGTGCCCCCGACATAAGTGACATCAAGCTGGATTCTGAGTGAAGATGCAGTTTCCCATTCAGAGGTGGTTTACAATTTGGGGGGCACAGCTCCTGCTTTCTCAACAGATAGTTTCCAGTTGCAATTCAGGGTGTTGTTTATCATCTTTAAGGCTTTATGTGGCTCCAAACCAGGTTATGTTAGGGACCATTTTCTCTTAATCTGCCAGTTTAGCAACTTCAAACAGGATAAATTCTCTCCGGGTTCTGTCTACACAAGATTGCAGAAGTAGGCAGTTTCTATTGTTGCTCTCATACTTTGGAATTCCCTCCCCAACAAGATCTGGCCCAATCCTTCCTTTCTGGATTTCACAAGAACACCTACTGCAAAAGGACAGAATGTTCTGAAAGGAGGTTGGCATCTGGCAGAGACCTGATTTTGTATATTTTTATCCTTTTAAGGTTGATAACACTATTTATATTTTGGATAGGCTTATTTATTGTTTTTGAAAGGAGTGCTTTTTATTTTAAGCAGAACTTCATTGTTAGTTGCCCAAAATCTTCAGAAGGGCAGCATATAAATCATGTGTGTGTGTGTGTGTGTGTGTGTGTGTGTATGTATGCATGCATGCATACATGCATACAAATATAAATGGCTTTGGAATTGAGTAGGATATAGATAAGTCAAGGATGAACTGAAAATAATTCAATATAATAATTTTCACATTTCACTAAAATAATGTGACTCACTTCTTTAACAACTTTTTGTGGAATAATTGCTTCACAGACCACAGATTTCCCTCTCCCCTCTATCCAATTTATGGCAGCTGGTTTTTTATCTGTACAGTAGTTACCACTAATAGCTACAATGTGGAGGTCAGGAAATTCTTCTTGCAGCCTTGTAAGTGCTTTCTCAGTACCCTGTTTGGAAGGATTTAGAGAAAAAGAGACAGAGAAACAAAAATGTTAGACCATCAGTTTAGTACTGGCTGACTTCTTCATGAAGGAACTTAATTAAATATAAGCAGTGGAAACTGTAACTTCAACTACTTCATGTAACTTGGCATTATGTAGCATCAAAGACAAGGAAGTAACATTTTCACTGCTGTTAGTGAACAGTTAGAACTGGAGTGATGTGGGAGACACTCTCATCAGTGGCTGCTGATGATCAAGGTTCTTGGATAAGATTTGTCTGGTTGTGGATAGCGTTCATGGTGCTCGCTACTAGCAGCAAGGGGTTGATTAGAGTTTTATGTGGAAGGCTACCTACTCTTTAGATAAGAAGCAAAACATTATAGGAAACAGCCCAGTTCCATCCTAAACTGAGTCCAGAAACCAGCTTGCAATTACAATGGTATCACAGCATCTGATGGTCATGTAATCACCATTTCTGATGTTCATTGCCAGCTTTTAATAAACAAAGTCTAGGGTAGGGGTCCCCAAACTTGGCAACTTTAAGACTTGTGGACTTCAACTCCCAGAATTCTCCAGCCAGCTA
>JANHZT010008410.1:211605-221661 GCA_032468215.1 Stegonotus admiraltiensis | reverse complement strand
ACTCGAACTTGCAGTAATTGCAAGCAGCAGATGTTAATAACAGACTTCCAGTCTGTTGAGCCACCAGAGCTCCTACTGTACTGTAGGAGCCACCAGAGCTCCTACAGTACAGTACAGAGCTGTACTGTTTCCTGGAAAACAGTACAAAAATAATTACTGGCTTTCTTCAGATATGAATTTTGTCTCTCCAATCTGGTACTGGGTCCAAATATTCTCTAGTGGACTCCTGTCTAATGCAGTAAAAGTATTATTTATTATCAATCTAATGTAGCTCCTATGCCAAACAGGATTTGTTGAGTGCTCCCAGTTGCTGAGGCATTCAGAACATGTACAGTATTCATAGCAGACAGTTCAAGTCTTAAATAAATAAATTGAAGTAAAATAATCTTTTAATGCATGTATGTGTTCAGTGTTTATGAAAATAATATTTTATTTTCTAAAGGATCTCAATGATCATAGAAGAATGTTTAAGGACGAGCTCACTTTATAATCAGAAATTTGATTTTTATCACTTCAATCAAACAATTGAAGTACAATTGTTGTACTAATACAAGCAGAATTTCAGAGACAAATAATGGGCTTTTGAAAGAAAGGAAACATAATTTGTGGATCTGAGAATTTACATAGCCAGATCTGATTTTCAGGGTATGAAATTATTTGAGTAGGTCTGGCTGGTTGCTGTGGGGAAAATTTCAGAAAAATAAATCCCCAGTGCTTCCCTAAGGGAGAGACAATTTATCAGTGCTTCAGAATATTATTGACTATTGCCTTCTAGGGCTTGCTCCATCTTGGAGATGTGATCCAGAGCAAAGACTATATAGCCTACTCAATGCACATAAGTACAAACACAAAAAGGGGCAAATGAGGGGAGAACAGACATATGCAAACAGTTGCAACATGTTAACCTTGTTATGCAGAAAAAATATAGATGCCTCTTATGACCAGTGTTGGTAAAAGGGTTAGAAACAATTCCAAAAGCTTTGTTCTGCTTATTTTTTCTACCATATTTTTGCTTCCAATGAAGAAAAATATCCTGTTTGGCCATCTGCTGAAACATTAGTTTTCAATTTGCAGCATATGTACCATAACTACTGAAACTCAGATGTAGTTGAGATGATTGTAGAAATTTTAGTTAAATCTTTAAACTTTATTGTGAATGATTAATATAATAGCAGTACTGTATGTCTTACAAAAAAATCATACTCTATAATGGCTGGGGCTCAGGTTCTTCAATTGAGTAATGGTGAAGCTTAAAACATAAAAGGTTAAGAATTACTTTGCTGAACTACTTGCAACATAACTTTAATGGAGATTTCCTCCAGCTTGGTTTTTGTCTAGAGAATGAGGAAGAATGGTAACTGCAAAGGGTCCCCTAAATGTTGTTACTGACATAACTTACAAATGTGAAGTTAATTACTGGTTTTCTACAGGTTTCTAGGCAAAGTGATGGTCGGTAAAATTGTTTTAAAAACTGGACAAACCAGTTGATTATGTTACTTTCCTTAAATGGGTCAAGAAAATTGACATGTCATTTTGCTGGAATACATTTTTGGCAACTAGGGATATGTATTTATTGAAATCTGATCTGGGATATGCAGCTTCTTTAGGATGGCACTGACAGGAACAGTGAATGTGTCTACATTCTTTTCATTTGTGAGTCCAAATAGCTACACTTTCCTATTAATAATATAGTCAGAATGAAGGAACATTAAGACATTTCACAAACAGCACTGTGATAACAAATTTGCTTGGGTCAGTTTTTGCAAACTGTAGTTAAATGAATTTAAATGCATGGATGGATTTCTAGAAGAAATTTGTTTTGTAAACTTTTAGAATCGGCTAATGTCATATCATAATCTATGTTCCTAAGACTGAGAATCTTGTTAATAACTGCAAAAGAGATAGCTATTCAACTAGCTGCATTTGTAAAGTTGTTTTCCTTACCAATTTACTAGGTTTATTTTTAAAAATCCTTTATTTTTAAAGCTATAGAAAAAAATTATTATTGGAACTGTCAATATTTTAAATTCTTATGAATTTAACATTTTTCAATTGATTTTTCATAGATTGATTATGAACAATGCATGCATCAATTGTGCCATCCAGATCCTCAAAAAACTAATTGTTCTGACAGACCATCTAAAAAAGGAAAATCCAGTTTAAAAGACATTCATTCACGTGAGAATCTCTTTGAAGGAACTTCATATACATTAAAGAAATCAGACCACCAAAGAAAGAGTGTTGTTATGAATGATATAGATGCTACTTCTGAGTGCCAATCATTTTTAGAAGGAATGCATCAGAAGATGCACAGGTATAATAATTGGTTAAATACTTGAATGGAATATTATTAAGTATTTTTACTTTGGGGAAGGCAATTTTATTTTTATATATCCAGTTTAGAGTTCTTAAAATGTACAATTCCAGTTTAAAATTTAGACAAGTTTAAACCTTGGTAATTCTAAATAATTTCTAGAGGAATTCCCATTTTAGTTAATTACAAGAAAAAGTTTTGAGGTGCTTTCAAAATATGTTTTGTAATTTCAAACCATTTATTTGTCGGCAGATTTAATGATAAAGATAAAGAAAACAAATCTTTGCAACTGGGAATTTTCACATACCATTGCTCATCTTCAGATGTAAATACCAAAATTGAGCAAGTGAGGAAAAGCCAGAGGATTGCCAAGAAAACCAGTAAGTATTGTTTTTGATGGTCTGTTTATAGCTAGAAGGCAATTTACTTTTTTTAAATATGTTACTGTGACAAAGTATATGAGTCCATATTACAATGTACAACTTGGTATTAAAATGTGAATATTTTTTTAAAGTTTGCATTCTTTTGGAGGAAATGGTTTAAATTAAAAGTAGAATTTCATTAAGACAAAGGAAGATTTATTTTTCCAAAGTGAGATTGAAAAGCAATCTGCATAAATGCTTTCAGATTATAGCGTGCTTTGATATGTCATCTCCATCAAATCTGAATGGTATATTCTCACTACCTGCACTTAATCCCTGTTTATCCGAGGACACACAACTGGTCTAGATAACTTGTATGATTAGATAAAAAGTTTAGTAGTGGGAGTGTGGCCCGCTATAGATGTACTGTACTGTAGTTGTGATCTGAGAACCATACATCACACTCCTACACTGGCAAACTTTTTATCTAATCCTTTCTCATCAAATCTTAATGGTAAATTCTCATAATCTGCATTTAATCCATATTTATCCAAAGACATACAAGACCAGTCCAGATACCATATTTTTCGGAGTATAAAACGGACCTTTCCCCCCCAAAAAAGAGGATGAAAATCTGGGTGCATTTTATACATCAAATATAGCCCCTCCCACCCACTGGTCCCCACCCTTTGGAGGTTGTCAGCCCCTGTGCATTGCATTTTCCGGTGGTTCCAGGCAGGGATCCACACTTCCACTTGGATTTTGATAACGAGCAGCACAGATCTTTTTGTCCATTTAAAACAAACCATAACACTCTATGCGCATTTAACTGGAGGGGGTGGGGAATGATTTTCATGAGGGCAGAAGAGAGACTTGGCATCAAAGGCTCCACTCTCGAGATGCCCCCGTCTTCCTACCAATAGCCGTAAACATTGAAAGCCTGGCTTTCTCGCAGCAAGGCCCGATAGAGATGCAGCACTTCAGTCCTCCTGGACACTGCCATCTTGTAGACACGGTGCAGGGCTTCCCAGAAAGCCCACTGCACCTTTGCTGCCCCGGTCGGAGCCTGATTCCAGAAGCGGCCTGGGGAAGCACAGAGGTCGGGACTCAGTTGGGCAACAGTGTTTTCGGGTGCTGTACAGGAGGTGTAGGGCAAGGCGCTGCCACCCGAAAACACTATTGCCACGATCTCCGCTGCCTGGAACCACCTGAAAACATGATGGTCTTTTTTGCCTCTGCACGCCTTGTTTTTAGAATCAGGGAGGCAGCGGAGATCTCCAGGCAGTGGAGATCACAGCAACAGTGTTTTCGGGTGGCAGCGCCTTGCGTCTTATAGTCCAAAAAATACGATAAGTTATATGATTAGATAAAAAGTTTACCAGTGTTGGAGCGAGATGTATGGTTCTCAGATCACAATTGCAGTATGTCTATAGGGGGCCACACTCCCAGAATCGATGACAATGTGCCACGGCCAATTTGCTGTGAGACAACTCACTGCGGGACAAGAGTTACACTAATATCAAAGAAATGGTGGAATAGAATCATTAAAGAAAGAATGCTAAAGGAGGGACAGAATGAAATATGACTAACAAAAATTAATCTATTTTTAAAATTTATTTTAAATAATTAAATTGAATTGTTAAATTGTCCCGCAGTGAGTTGGCTGTGATGAGTTATCCCGCAGCAAGTTGGCTGTGGCAAGTTGACCATGGTGAGTTGGCCGTGGCAGGTTGGCTGCGGCGAGTTGTCCCATTCCGCTTCAGGATTAGCTCTGTTTGCAGCTCATTGCTTTAAAAACACCATTAACAAAAGTTTTTTCATCCCAACCACCATATTCCTCTGTTCCCTTGTAGGCTTCACTTAGCATATTATCAGATATATGAATAACATCAGTTGATGCTTTATTTAGTATATGTCCTTTTAATTTTATATATTACTATATAATTTTATGTATTAATACTTACTCTGTGACAATTTCTCAATGTGCAAGTAAGCAAGTAGTTTTAATTCCTTACTGATAGAAAGTCAGTAACTCTTGGTGTTATCTAGCAGAGTTCTTCCATAAGACATTTTGGACGCAAAATATAAAATAATGAAAAATATGGTAGGTGTCCAAATAGAAAATTATTTTGTTTGTTTCTCCTTTAAAATGTATTAAGAAGGCAAGTTGATTGCATAATAAAAACTTTGTGTGGAACTACAACAGTCCACTGAGAGATGAGTTGTGCTGCTTAACCATGTACTATGCAAATATAAAATGTCAATTACATTTCTTGTTACAGTTTGCATAACAAATTAGAAACAGGAGAACTGTTACAGCTTTACACATTTCTAAAACAAAAACACACATTATGATTCATGCCATTTAATGCCATTAATTTTTTTTCATTTGTTCCATTTTTATTTTATTTCTCAGGAAAGCAGAACATTTTTAATTGTTACTCCAATGATTCCTCGGGTAATTACATTTCACTGTCTGTAATCAACAGAAGAGATGGTTTTGGTCAGACATCGTTGCATAGAGCTGCTACAGAAGATGACCTAGTTGGTGTATGTGCAATGATAAAAGCTGGTGCAAATGTTAATGCCCACGACTATGCAGGTAAGTACAACATCCAACATAAAATTAGTTTTATAAAAATTAAAGAATCAATCTTATTTAACTGAAGGTTCATAAACACCAGGCTTCATTTTGTTCAGTGAAACTCTGGTGTTCAGCTTCAAACTGGAATAATAGTTTCTGTAGATGTAAACTTTCCTGCAAGACTTTAAAAGTTACTATAAGTAAAAACAGAATATAGGTAGGCAAACAGACCGACAAGCAGACAAGCAGACTGTTATCCCTGTAATGATACATTCTGACATATTCTGGAATAAATGGGAGTATCTTGCTTTGTTTCAAAATGAATGAACAAGTTGAGTGGCTAAATAAAACTTGGACTTCATAACAACCCTTAAATGAGTCTAATGTTAAACAGACATTTTTTTTGAAATTGATGGGAATACTTAAGTATCTAAATTGTACTGGAATGGAAATTAAGTCAGTATAAAATAATTATGTAATAATGACTTTGGTCCACTTGGAAAAAATAATGTATTTTTCACTTCTATAGGTTGGACCCCGTTACATGAGTCCAGTTTGGCGGGTTGCTTTGAAATATCAAATGAACTTTTAAAAGCAGGAGCTGACGTTAATTGTAAAGGATATGAGCAAGTAACACCATTACATGATGCTGTTAAAGAAGGTCATTACAAGGTATAATTTCTATCCCTGAAAGTATTCTACATAATATTTTACACAATGCTTCGGCACGTCACACTGCATGTTTCCTTATGCTCACAGTAATTAAGAACTAACATCCCAAATGTAGTGTTTTCCAGATAAATTGAGCTTATATAATTCCTAGTAAACATATATTTCTCTCTGCCATAAGATTCAGCTTCTAATTTGCAGAAACTGAAAAATACAGCATTTTCTGAGCTTCCCTATTGCATTAAGTGGGAGTGCAGCACACAGTGATGTCTCTGTGGCTGCTGCATTATATTTTGGAAATGGACTGCGTTTCGGTCCAGGTAATAGATGTCTTGTTGATCTTTTTTCATTGAGATCAGAGGTTGTGTTGTAAAGTGAAGAAAGGGAATGCCATGTATCTTCTGTCTGCGATTGTGGTATCCTAATTGAAGAAGAGATCATGTCTTGAACTATCAGTTAGGTAGAATCTCTAAAATATGTTGTTATGCCATACTATCCAGATTAGTTATGACTGTCTAATACTGTAAAGAAGCTTCATTTTCTTCAGTTTTGAATTATTCTTTGCACCATTTATGGGAATAATACGGAAATAATTCAACCACCCTGAAGCTCCATGTTAATGCAGGACCCCTAAGTTCTCTTGTGCAGTACATACATCTGCTCCAAGACTTGTTACAAGTTCTATTGCAATGCAATGGTGAACGGCACTATTAGAGTGACGATTCAGCAGGGGGCACTGTAACATTTCTAAAGTTGTATTCCTGAACATGGCTTAGCATACTTAGCAAATTCTGCTTTAATCTACTTTCAGTTACTTGACAATTAATTAAAATATGTATGTAGATACATATTCCCTAAATGAACATTCTGAACAGTTTTCTCATTAATCATCTGACTCGTTGATTTATAAAGTGGTTTTGTTCTAAATATAATTAATTATTCTCACCGTCTTAGGAGCCTAGCCAGAAACTTTCTCTTTCCTTTTAAATGTATAGTAATAATGCTGAATTCAGAGGCTAGCAATGGTATGTATTATACCATAGAAAATTTTCGAACAATGAACAAAACAATGCAATATCAGCTCAGCTCAGTGCTCTTATTCCAGATTAGCTAGTCAATATGCAATGTAACAGTTTATGTAGAATCATTCTTGCTTACATTACAAGTCACTGCTAGTGACTACTAGTCACTAGTTAATTCCTAAAGTAATTTATTGTTCTCATCTTACCTGGTCCCTACATACTTGTACTTGACTTTTTACATATAGTATTAGTGATACAACTCAACCTTTAGTTTTTAATTTTTTGCAAATGTATTGCAAAGCAGTCAAAAGGCAGTAGTTATCACTTCTTTTTTATAAAAGCAAGTGTTTTTCATTTGTTGTGCCCCTGAGTATATTTTAGGATTGAATTCTAAACCTACCTACTTCACTTAATGAGATATCTTCTAAACCGGGGTGTCAAACTCACGTTGTCAGGGCGGCATCTTGTGATGTATTGGGACTTTTTTCCCCTTCGCTAAACCGGACGTAGGCGTGGCCAGCACGTGACGCATCCAGCCCACAGGCCACAGTTTGACAGCCCTGTTCTAGGCAGACTTGGATAGATTTGTTACTTTTCTTTTGGACAGCTCTTTTTTAATATAATGACAATGGTTAATATGCCATATGGCTATTTACCACACCATAAAGCTATAAAATAAAACACAAATTATATCTGCTAATTTATCATGTTCTGTCTGCAAATTCAAAATTAGGATAACTTTGTTTTCATGAGTTTCTTGGTAGGATATTTTTTCCTATTTTGAATATTATTCAGTGTTTTCACTTGCAGCTGCTTCTGTCATCTTTTGTTCATAGAACTGGAGGATTGGAAAGGGTGTTAACTGAATATAACTCAGTTCTTCTTTAATGAGGCTTACCACTTCGCTTGCATGCCTTGGGGGATGGTGCAAGGCAGCGGTGGTGCTAAGGCTGCCTAGACTTCAGGACCAGCCTCAGTACTGTGCTGTGTCCCACTGTTCAGGGTGGTCTAGATGGGCAGGAGAGATAATTTTTATTTATTTATTTATCACATTTTTCAACCATCCTCAGAAAGAATTGTTTCTCTTTTGTTCAGAAGGAGGTTTTGTGACACACTAGGAGAGTCAAGTTAGGCATTTTCTGAATTTTTGATATGCCAAGCCCAAAAGGTTTGTCATCACCGTCTTAGGAGCCTAGCCAGAAACCTTCTCTTTCCTTTTAAATATATAGTAATAATGCTGAATTCAGAGGCTAGCAATGGTATGTATTATACCACAGAAAATTTTCGAACAATGAACAAAACAATGCAATATCAGTTTAGCTCAGTGCTCTTATTCCAAATTAGCAAGTCAATATGCAATGTAACAGTTTATGTAGAATCATTCTTGCTTACTTTACAAGTAGAAAATTAGAATACACAAAAAAGCTTTTGCTTTTCTCTGCTCAGTTGTCATAAAGTTTTAAATTGAGTCTTAAGAGTGACAATCTGTATCATGAAAAATAGAAACGAAAAGTATTGAAAACATTATAACATTTGTATTTACCACTAGGTGGCAGAATTATTGCTTTGGTATGGAGCTGACCCACTCTTCAGGAATGAAAGAGGAAAGAATGCCTTAGAAGAAGCTACTGACAAGCATACAAGGAAACTTGTGGAAAGTTATATAGCTCATTCTGGTAAAAGATCAAAATCAGGTAGGAAAGATCTAGTATGACATTAACTCTTGTAATACACAATTGCAAAAGAAATATTTGAAAAATAAATGCAAGTATGGATTTGTTCTAAAGTGATTTCCAAATATAAACAAAATTAGATATGTTCTTTTTTTTAATAAAGCAATTAATTTAACCATCCCTACTTCTTTTCTTTTTGTGGGAAATAATATATATTTATGTTTGTACTTATTAATCTTTATATACTGTCATCATTAACAAAATTTAATACACTCTCTCATCTTAAAGGGGACAGCCTTTTTTTAAACATCCATATCAGACTTTTCTTTAAAATATTTCTAAAATCAATTGAACATAATTCAATAATATTTTACAAACTGTAAGAATGACTCAAGCATTGTGTACATATATGTGCACATAAACATTTTCAGACCTGTTTATAAGCACAAGACTATATTAGAGCTTTCTTTCAATTACATACTGTATATCAGACGTGTAAAAATCCATCCTAATTCCAATTAACTCATTAAATTTAAGTCATTCCCTTCAGCTTATCCTCATAGAATAAAATCTTCTCTGTAATGCCTAGCAAATCTATTTTTCTCAAATAATTCTCAACCTTGTTAGTATCCATGAAAAAAAAGTCCCAAACTTGTCTTGAGAATTGTAGATTTGCTTGGATCTCTTGTTTCAGTTGCACTGAGAGGATTGTATTTAAACCATCATAATAAAGATTGGTGTCAGATTTGTATTCCAAACATATAGTTAAGTTCTTTACATCAGGGGTCCCCAACCTGTGGGCCACTGGGCCATGTGAGTTACTGGCCAGTGTGTACATGTGTGCGTGTGCGCATCCCCCACTGGTGCTACCATCACCGCACAGCCACTACTGTTGCCGCAAGCACCACTATCAAAGCGAGCACCGCATGGCTGCTTCTATCACTGCAAGTGTCATGCATGTACTCATGACTCCATTCGACTGTGACTAGAAAGAAGCACTGTTAGCTAGTAAGGATAATAATCCCATAAAATGATTAAGAAATTAAAGGCACGACTTATTGTCAGTTTGAAAACTAAATTCCAAAACAGCTGCTTTTTCAACCATCCTCCAGCTGAATGGCTTACCAGCTGCTTCAATACACAGCTCCGAAGGCTCCCTGCAGATTTTTTTCTTTGTATTTTTCCCTCCTGTCTTTTTCTCTCTGCACTTTTTATTTTTATATTTTTCTTTGTAATAATTTTTATGTTTGTATTTTTAAACTTTAATAGAAATATTTTTTAAAAAAAACTTACAACAGGTTCTTACGTGTAAGAACTGTTATGGTGTCCCTGCTGTCAAGGCCTGGGTACTTACAGGACCGCCTTTTGCCACCGATAGCCTCCCACCAACCAGTACGCTCCCACAGAGAGGGGCTCCTCAGGGTGCCGTCAG
>JANHZT010008410.1:177934-189681 GCA_032468215.1 Stegonotus admiraltiensis | reverse complement strand
TGTGGGAGCGTACTGGTCTGTGGGAGGCTATCGGTGGCAGAAGGCGGTCCTGTAAGTACCCAGGCCCTATGCCATGGTGCGCTCTAAAGGTGGTAACCAATACCTTGAAGCACACCCGGAAGACCACCAGGAACCAGTGCAGCTCGCGCAGGAGGGGTTGAGCCTGGTGAGAATTGAACTCGCAGTAATTGCAGGCAGCTGGCAGCTAAGTACTACTTTAACAGCAGTTTAGCCTGCTGCGCAACCAAGGCTCTTGTAGCCCAGGCATTAAAATATTGATATATTGAGGTTTCAGAAGAGAGGTGAGCTAATCAGTATGTGAAGAAAACCACTAGAACCTGATAGTATGCCACAAGTGTAACACAACCTCACCTGCAAAAGCTTCTGCAGAGTCCAAAGATTTTGTCAGAATGACAGAAAACTAGCATCATCATGTTGTGATGAAAGTTCTATCCTTTGTGCAAATGTGTGTAACATCACAATGCACATATTAAAGATCAGAATATGCATTGTGATACTTACTTAATCATTTGTTCCCCCTTACCCTTGCTGTGAAAATCAGCATGCATTCAACAAACGTTGGTAGCATTAATTTGAGAAGTGGGCTTTCTAGCTGGGCTTCAAATTAAAGCTTGACAAACGGGAGGGAAAAACCCTAAACATATCATAAAGCTCAAATGGGAAATGTATATTTTAGTATGTATAAAAAAGCATATTCTGTTATATAAACAACATATTGTTCAAATGGAATTTTTCAGATCATTAACTCAAATCAGAAAAGAATTGCTGCAGATCTGCTCTCAGCCACTCAAGCCCTGGTCAAATCCTAAATGAACTTTTATATGGGAATGCCCTTGAAGAGTATCTGGAAGCTTCCACTGGTACAAAGTGCAGTGGTACAAGTAGTAATGTATGGTTAAAGATCTGCACATGCGAGCTGCATTGATTGCCAGTTTGCTTCCAGATCCAATTCAAGATGCTGGTTATAACCTATAAAGCCCTACCTGGTGTCAGCCATGATAGTTGAGGGACTGCCATTCCTCAGTTATACCCACCCATCCCATTAGGTGTGGTAGGAGGGACGTGTTATGGGTTCTGTGGGACAAGGAGTTTGGTAGAGTGGGGCCTAGGAGGAAAACCTTCTCTGTCAGGGCCACCATTCCATATTATTGCCCCCCAAGGCAAGGCTGGCCCTAACTCTCTTGGTCTTTCAGAAGGCCCTTAAAACTCAGTTCTAGTTTGGGAATCTCATGACAGAATGGAGCCTGCTAAATGGCTGTATGATATTTACTAGTGGAATATACTCTTTGGTATGTTTGGACAACATTCTTGTTTTCATTTGTTTTTGTTTTATTTTTCATTTAAATTTATTGTTTTTATGAATTTTTTGTGGGCATTTTGACTGTTTTATGATGTACCCCACATAGAGTCACTATGTGAGAGAGGCACCTATACAAATGTGATTAAATAAATGCGTACACTATCATTTTCTATATTTGATGCTGGCATTTTATTTTCTTATACTTGATTTGCAGGAAATGTACAAAATAAGGTTTCTTGATTTATCATAAAAGACCTACAAAACCCGCATTGACTAATTGTAATGTGTGAAAGACTTGAAAAAGATGCCTTGAAACTCACAGAATTGTGAATGAAGCATCTCTTTTCCAATCTTTAAAATGACCACAATATTTTGCAAAGCTTATACAGGTAGTCCTCGACTTACAACCATTTGTTTAGTGAGTATTTGAAGTTACAGCAGCACTGAAAAAAGTGACTTAGGACCAGTTTTCACACTTATAACCGAGCTTGCCCTTAGCTGGATGTGTCTTGAAGGCAGTTACATGAATGTTGCAAAAGATGCAGCTATTTTTAGGATTCCAAGAGAGACATTTTATCCACACTCCTGCTCATTGTGAAACATTTTTTCAAGAGCTTTTTTCAGCTCAGATGACTAATATATTGTCTGCTGTTTTCAGGTCACATACTGTGGAAGGCCATTATCAACAATTGTTAATGAAATGCATGTTCCTACAGAACAAGAAATATTGTTGCAACAAAAAAATCTGCTTGGTATGTATTGACTGAAGTACTATTTCCAATATGATAAACATTCTCATCCCTCTCCTGGGGGCAGGAATATGTAACAGCACAGACAAACTATCCCACACACTTACTAGGTTTTCTAACATAGTCTTTCCAAAAGCATATTCTGTAATATTTGCTAAAACACAGTAATGTATCTCTCCTTTTCTCTCCTCTTTCTCATTCTCTTTCATGAGTAAACTGGAATATTTTCCCCTCCAGGGCTTTAATCCCTAATACCTACAGAATATACAAAGCTTGACCAATGGGAAGGTTGCCTACATCTGCCCCACAACTGTCTTGGCTAGCGGGATTGTTCATGCTCAAGAGTCCTTGTGACAGCACTGTTGTATTCCACAGCCATACCTGAGCTTCTGTCCTTTTTGTTCTCCACTTCATCTGACTCACACCAGCACATTAGCAATCAAGCAAGGCCACTAAGAACCATATGCCACTAACCATATGCCACTAAGAACCATATTCTACTTGCTTTTCCTGTCTATGGTCGCTGACAAAAGATGAAGCTGTCTCCATCTATCCCTGATTTATCACAAGGAGTTACTTAGATGTGGATCTCTATTCCCTGCTGTTCTTCAGTTGCCTGTTTACCTATGCCCTTAGGTAGAAGAGTGATCACTGTAGCACTAGCAGGGCCATCCTATATATGTACACTTAAAGTAAGTCCCACTGAATTAATCAGGTTACCTTTAAGCAAGCTCATTGGTTTTAGAAGAGAGAATAATTAGCAATTCTTAGTTAAAACTAATTTTAAAAATTTATAGTAATGTATAAAGGCAATAGTCCTGGTAGTCCTGGACTTATGACCACAATTGAGCCCAAAATTTCAGTTGTTAAGTGAGAAATTAGTTGTGAATTTTGCCTCATTTTATGACTTTTCTTACCACAGTTGTTAAGTGAATCACTGCAGCTGTTAAGCTAATTACAAGGTTGTTAAGGGAGTCTGGTTTTGCTTATCAGAAGGTCCCAAAAGGTGATCATATGACCTCAGGACACAGAAATGATCGTAAGTATGAACCAGTTGCCAAGCATCCAAATTTTGATTATATGAATATGGGGATGCTTCAAAGGTTGTAACGGTGAAAAACAATCATAAGTCACTTTTTTCAGTACCGTTATAATGGTCACTACATGTGCTGTTGTAAATTGAGGGCTTCCTGTATACCACCTGTATAGTGTTGTCCGTGATTGTAGCCAATCATTAAAACCAAATGAAAAAAATAATTGATTTTATTTAGGTAATTTTTTTTATTTTTGCTTGTAAATTGTTGCTTCACTGAAAATATACATAGTATTTATAGTTCTCCTAGGTATGTGGTATCCTGCTAACAGATGATTTAAACATCAGACTATTCTCAATCATGTCTTGTGATATAAACAACAGTGTTACTAAATTAACTGCAATGATCCACTTAACAACTGTGGGCAAGAGAGGTAGTAAAATGGGGCAAAAGTTAACAACTGTCTTGTTTAGCAACAAGTGCTCAATTGTGGTTGCAAGTCAAATATTACCTGTTCTTTTCTTCTGTGGTTCCAGCCAAAAGAAACTCCCTTTGCTTTGTAAATATTGCCCTTTCTCTTAGTTTGGACATCCTGTTTCCTATACCACACAGAAACAAGAACAAAGTTGTTTTTCATTTCCGTAATTGTTATGAACAAAGGATTGAAACCAACACTCAGTTTCGTTAGTTGCTATAGTGAGGCATGCAACCAACACAGAGATAGGAGATCTTGTCATAGCAAAATAATATAATGCTGGAATCCCTTTTATATGTAAGGCAAGGCAGCACAGTGATAGTAATTTGTAATTAAAGGAGAAATAAGACGGCCAGGCATTTTTTTGGTTACATATAGTCACTGTCCAAATCTTCATTTATTTTAGTCATTGTTGTTGGGTCCTGTGTGCTTGTTTTAAGATCAAAAGAGAGAGATGAAATAAATTGTACTTTCTTGTCCACCAAAGAAGTAAGGAAATAAAGGAAGGATCAGGGCATTCCTGCCTTTCTTTGGCACTTTGCAGCCTCCCTAATTTCCTAAACTGATCTTTGCAGCAAACAAAATATCCCTTCTAGTGCATTTCACAATGCCTTCAAAAATCTCTGTGGATTGATTTTTCCTCTTTCTGTAAATAGCTCATATAAGTCTAAGCTATAAGTAGCTTATCTAGCAACTTTCTCTAAGTAAAATTGATACTATCAGAACTATGAAACAAAAACACACAGAAGCACAGTTTCCCAAACAAATAGCTATAAATGCAGGCAGGAGAGAAAACCTTTTTTTAGAACATTAGGAGAATAGGCTAAAGCTTGTTTCAGATGTTCTGTTAAGCAATCCAAGTAGATCCGTTCCAATCAATCCGGAATGAAGGATTAATGCTTCAGTCCCAGGAACATATAGTAATTGACAGACAGTAAGTCAAAATAAATTGATAGGCCCAGACCCTGAGGTATTATTCAAAACAAGTTATTTGGGCTAGCGGTTGGTTAGCATAAAAACTTTTTACCGCATGTATATACTTTCACTGGCTTTTCATCAAGGAAGAACTTCTATGTGGTTCTGGGCAAGGTTAGTACTATTTTAGCCACAAAGCCATTTCCTTGTAGAATACAGACCAGTGTTTTTCAAATCTGGCAACTTTAAAATGTATGGACTTTAACTTCCAGAATTTTCTAGCCAGTGAAGTGAAAGTCCAAATTCCTGTTCCAACTGCCATCATAAGAACTTTCAGTATAGTATTGCAATGCCAGCTAGATCCCATCCTGCATTTGTTCATTTGATGGTTTATGTTTTGCCATACATTTTGTTGCATTTGTCTTTGTGTAATGTTGCCCCATTTTCTATCAAAAATATTTGATAGTCTCTTCTATATCTGCTGTGATATTTGTGTCATCTGCTTTTTATGGATGACACAGAGTTGGATTCCCTTTTTACTTAAGTCATGTCTGAAGACATAGAAAAATATTGGCCAACACTGTAGCACTTTACTTGAAGCCCACTTCCAGTTTGACAAGATGTCAGATTGATAAACTGTTTTTTCCTGACATTATCATAATGAATATAACTGACAGAATCATCACTTAGTTTCCATTTAATTAGATGGATAATAAAATCTGTTGGGCGATTTCATCTGAAGTCCAAAATCCTGAGTGGATAACGTATTTAATAAGGCAAGATATTTGAAAGAAGCAGAATATTGGAAAGCATCAAGAAAATCCAATCAAGATGGATGGATGGACGGACAGACAGACATTTTTTGAAACATTCTGCTTTAATGTATTACCATTACTAACAGAAGAAAGACTTAATGATGCCCTTGGCCTAGGAGAGGAAGGGCAAGAGTAGGTGATAATGGTCATTGTTGAGGGAAGGAGGCAGTAACTACGTATGCTTTCTGACATTATCATAATGAACATTACACATTAGATATTGGATAGTTCAGTGTGCAAATTAACCCAGTAATTTAGTTGAGTAAACTAAGTTTACCAAACTGCAGGGCCTTGTCCAGGCAGTCTCCTAGAATGAAAGATGATTGAAAGATAAAAGAAAAAAAAACCTCTAGGCTAGTTAATATGGGTAAACATATTATACAAATGCCATAATTTAATGTTCTGTCTGAAAGGAACCATTAATGCAAAATGAGATTTGGATAAAAATGTGCATATCTGTTCATTAAGCATTTTGGGTTAGCATTATATCACAGACTAATCTATAGGATAGAACTATTCAATATTTACTAAGAAATTAAATGAATTTTCATAAAACATTTGCATGCATTTCAAGAAAATGACCATACATACATACAGTATAACTTAATCCCTTCACCTTGAATATGGTGGATTTTGTTAGCATAATAAGGATAAGTGAACATGATTAATAGACTTCTGGTTAACACTTATGGAATCTATAGAGACTATAGAACTGACTGTAAATTTGTCTCGTCTTGCTCACTGCAGGAAAGAGATCTCTTATGGGCATTTTAAATTTGGAGCTAATAGATTAATTTACGGTGTGTTTCATGTTTTTAATAGATTCTTCCTGTCAGGCTAATCCCTCAAAAACACCCTGCTTTCTACAGTTCAACAAAATAATGTTAATAACAGATGAAGAATTTCTGCCATGGCATGCAGGAGAAGAATACTGGGACTTCTATGTCAAATGTGAAAATTTTGGATTTTAAAGTGCAACCTAATATACATTTTCTTTTCCATGGTAAGTAACAATTTGTGCATTAGATTTTTAAAATAGTTTTATTAATATTTTAATTTATAAAAATTATATAATAACTCTTTTCTAAAATGTAAAAAAGTAAAATTTTGTGACTATGGCCTGTGGGAGACAGAAGTTTTAACAATGATGTCAATAAATATGATGAAGATAAAATTTTACTTTTTTGTTTTTGAAGGAACCAATAATTTATTAAAAAATTAGTAACCTTAATAGCAGTAGATATATCCACTTTCTCTCTTTTTACATATCTGTCAATAAATATAAACTAAGACTTTAAAGCACAGACTGACGTGGGATTATTGTTTATAGGAGCTCTATGTTGTAGGTCAGGGGTCCTCAAACTACGGCCTGCAGGCCAAATATGGCCCACCGAAGCCATTAATACAGCCCGCACAGGACCATAATGGCTGCCCCGCCCATATCACCCCACCCACCTGCAGGCCCCCACCCTTCAGCCAAGCACGTGAGCCCCGCGGGCTGGAACTGGAAGGTAAGGCCAACATGTTTGGCCGGCAGAGTGCTACTGAGGTGCTGGGAGGCCAAAAACAGGGCTCACAAAGGCCTCCCAGGTGTCCGCGCACTCCATTTTTGACCTCCCCCACCTCCAGAAGATAGACAGAGAGAGAAAGACAGAGAGAGAGAGAGACAGAGAGAGAGAAAGAGAGAGAAAGAGAGAGATAGACAGAGAGGAAGGGAAAGAGAAAGAGAAAGACAAGAGAGACAGAGAGAGAGAGAGAGACTTGTTGATTGTAAGCTCCTTGGGGCTGACAAGAATTGCTGCAAAACTGAGTTTCCTGAAGTGGACCACTAGACTCCTAAAAACCTGAAAAAACAATCTAGAAAAAAAAAAGTCAGCCAAAAGAGCAACATGCAAACAAAAGCAGATAAAATACCCAGGAGCAAAACAAATGAAAGTTTAATTTGTGTGCATTGTTTAATGGACTGCTAAATTGGCCATGCCCACCCAATCACATGACCACCTAGCCATGCCCACCCAGTCACATGACCATTTAGCCACACTCACCCAGCCGGTCTGGCCCCCCAACAGTCTGAAGGACCATGAATTGTCCCCATGTTTAAAAAGTTTGAGGACCTCTATTCTAGGTCATGAAGAAAATACAATTTTAATGAACTGTTCAGTGTAATGTGTGGGTCAGTTTTCACCTGACATTTCAAAGGAAAATTAACAAAAAGACTATTCAAAGAGAGGAGATATATTTTTACATGTGTTAGTTATATATTCACTCAATTTTTCTACGTACCCATGCATCTTAACTAATAAGACTGATTAGTTTTAATTAAAAAAGATCCTTGTGGGTTTTTTTTTAAACCTTCAATTTAATTTGATCATAGAAACCAATTAGTAGCAGAATAAAACTGTTTCACTTTGTCAGGTATGAGAAAGTAAAGATAAACACCTTGATTCAGATCTGCAGTAATTAGCTGTTGTTTAAGGTGGAAAAAGTTGTCTGCATTGTTTTATAATGGAGATCCTTGTATATTGTCAATGATGCTTGCTATAATTTTTAGCACTGCAGTTTGAAATCCAGTTACCTGAACATTGTGCACATTTTTGAATCTCAAAAGTGCTTATTTTTGAAGCTATTTATCTTCATACCAGGATAGTCCTACTGGACATATTTGCTTGCTATTTAACACACTCATCATTAAGGGCAATAGAATTAATATTTCAGAAAGGAAAACCCTGTGGGAAGAATTATGATCCATTCACACATTCTGATAATTAAACCACTATCTGTTATTTTTTATTTATTTATTAAATTTATATGCCACCCATCTCACCATCAAGCAAGACTTTAATGAGATAAAATGGAATGCATTTTCCAATAGCTGTTTTTAAGTCCACAAAGAGGGATGCTTAATTATCAGTATTTTGTTCAAACTCACCTATGAACATTTACCAAGCAAAACACATTTTTTTTCAGATAGTATAACGTTCTTGAATTTATAGTATCAGCTATATAATGTATCAGCAGTATTATGCCATGTATCAGCCACTGAAAGAACTGCATATGTCTTACAATTGCTTTTGTTTCCTAGAATATCTTTAGTTTTGCATATGTCTATTCCTTGGATAAACAAAACACTAAAACTTTAAATGAAGTTACGTGTGAACTCCAGCTTGTAAAGAGGTCAATGAGATGATGCAGAATATTTCATAGTAGTCTTTGAACAGTTTGCTATGATGGATGCTAAAATAGCAGTACTGAAGTGATTGATTGTTGGCTTAAGCAAAGAATAGCATCAGATATCACAGAGGTTAAAAAAAAACCCTGTAGGAAGGAGTGAAGATGTTTTGTGTTGAAACTGTTGGAAGTAACTCTAATTCAAATGCCAAAATTGTCATGAAATTAAAGAAAATTACATTTGGATGAGGAGTAAGATTAAACAGGGCTTATTGCATCCCATTTTCAACCCTGTTGTGCTGTAATTATGTTTTTTTCTTTTGTGACAAGAAACAGAATGAAAAGATTTATTGACAGTTCAGCATTAATTCATATTCAAGTTTTAAATGTACAAACGCTTTATTTTATTGTTTACTTGAGTAATTGTTTATCCTGTTTTGTTTGTAAAATTCAGAACATTTAATAAATCAGCAATATTTCAGCAATCAGGCTTTTTAGAACATTTTGGATTAGGTTTCATCTTATAAATGAACATAACATCCTAATCAAGAGTGATAAGTAGGAAGTAGGAATTGACTTTTGGGTACTAGAAATGGGAGATATCATTCGTAAATCCCTATTTTATTTGTGTTTGGTCTTACCACTAATCGTTTCCCATCTCGGAAAACAACTCTGGATGGCTCACAATTCAAATTGGATCAGAAGAGTCTTCTGATATGTTTAATTTTTTTTCTTTTGGTTTTTGTATTGTATGAATCATCTTGTAACCTACCCAAAGTCCATTAAATTAATTATGGTGTCCTTTGCAATCCTACTCTATTATGAGCACTACTTAAATTTGTGCCCATACAAATATCACTACTTAGTAACAGTTATAGGAGATGGTAGTATATAATGCTTTGCTGCAGAAAAAATAATGTACACTTCATTTTTAAAAGATCATTCAGTTTAAAGAAAAAAATATTGCCATATTTATATTTAGGAAGCCATATGCTAAATAAATATATATATTTAGGAAAATATGGAACATAGATAAGCTTTGAGCAGATTTATTCCAATATTCAAGCTATGCATGCATGAGATTAAGACTTATTTTAATACTTGAGATATATTTCCCAGTAAAATCTGAGTTAACTGAGTAAATATGGGTGTGACATTCTGGAGAAATAATTTAAGGTGTGGTGGGCAGGTGCTGTTTTGTGCTCTGAAACCCCTTTTTAAGACTGAATCTGAAATGTTACACAGCCTCATTAGTTACATATTCTTTTCACTGTACCTCACCTAATGACACATTTAAAAGAAAAACATGAATACCTGATATAACTCTGATCCTTCTTTTCAGAACTTCCTATGTACATTCACTTGAGGCTTTGGGATGTAATAAAAGTATTAATTTCAATACTTGGTAAAATCATTTAGTCATTTTGGATGTGCTATTAATTTATTCTAGAACAAATTATATGGCTATGTGTTCTAAGTCAGTTAAATTTAAAAACAATGAAGACCGTTGTAAAGCATAACATATTCTGCTCAATCTGTTTTTTAAATTGTATTTACAGCCAACAAAACAAAAAGAAAATCTAATGTACATACATTCTCAGGTATAATGTCAATCAGGACATAATTTGGAATGACATTTCTGAAATCTATAAAGGCAAGTTAGTAGCATCTGCAAAGGGTTCAGAACAAGCAAACTATGGGGGATCAGGTCTTAAGCATCAGGAGCAAAACAGACGAAAAGAAAATTTTCCCAGGTGCGTTTTTAGGCCATGCAGCTGGCCCACCTTGGCCCAGCTAGTGCTTGTGGCACAAAAGCAGTAGTCTCCGCTATTATGCTGACCTCCTTAACTATGAGATGTCCTGCCATTTGAAACCTGATCCTTCCATTTGGGAGTAAATGTGCCATCTAGGGCACATCTATAAAACAAGTGTAATGTCTTGGCCACTAGATCTTAAGGCAAAACAGAAACATCAGTATAAATCTGCGTGTCTTCTTGCCAAACTCAATCCTGCCTTGTTAATAAAGTTGGTGACTACTGCTCTTATAAACTACAGGTTTGCAGGGAATGGTGGATTTCTTGCAAGAAAGAAAATGTCCATCATAAATTCTTTCTAATGTAAGGCAGGGCTGGGAGATGAGGCAGGTTCTGATAGATAGTTAGAGTTGTGAGTTTAGCCATCTGTCAGAATCTGATTTCTGGGAAGATCTGGAGATCAGGCGATTCCAAAATATTTATTTATTTATTTATTTTCATGTATTTATATGCCGCCTTTCTCCCGGAGGACTCAAGGCGGCAAACACAAGTTAAAAACAAGTAACAATAAAATCCCCTTTTAAAACTGAATTAAATAATAAATAAAAAATAAAAAAAATAATAAAACCCAGAATCAGAGTCAGCCCATTTGCTTGAACAGCCAAGTCTTCAGGTCATGACGGAAGGAGCGGAGATCAGGAGCCGTCCGGAGCTCGGTAGGTAACTCATTCCAAAATATGGGTGAATCACTGCTACTAGCATCAGTATTAGTCTGATCTGGATTTTACAACCTGATGTCACAACTGAGAACGTTTTTTGTACTTCTCAAAACTGTCTCCTATATAACATCTTTGCACTCTCTCCCTCAAATCCCACAAAAACATTTTCCCATCTTTGCCTAAGACCTGCATTATTTTCTTTCTTTTAAAAAGTTGTAAATTTAGCAAAAATAAGAACTTAATTCTGTGAACAGCACATACATACGGTACTATTTATGTAGTTATTGGAGTCACATAACAATAACACAGAACTTCTTCGTGATTGCAACACAGAAGAAAATGTCACAAATTCCCCTTTTCACAATTTCTCACATCTTACTGGCAGACTTGTCTTTTATTACAGATAAACAGAAACTTCAGCTTTGCAAAATGTGTTTGGACAAAGCTGGAAATTTTTCAGTGAACACCTGATGGAATTGTAAACAACCATGCTGACTAAATACAAATAAGAGTTTCCCAGGGGATAGGTTAAAGTTTGTGTGAAAGAGATTACAAACCCTTCATTTAACTTCTTTACAATGCCTGATACCTTTATTAAAAAATAATAATAATAATAATAATAATAATAATAAACTTTATTGTCATTATACGTGTATACACAGTATACCCATACAATGAAATTCACTTAACACCCAAAGACCAGGTCCAACACGCATAATAATCCCCAAACACACTCCCACCCACCACAATTCCCCACCCACCACAAATCCCCATCCCAAAACCACCCAAACATCCAC
>JANHZT010008410.1:137621-155207 GCA_032468215.1 Stegonotus admiraltiensis | reverse complement strand
TCTAGGTGTGGTCTTACTAAGGCTTTATAGAGTGGTATTAGTACCTCACTTGATCTTGATTGTATCCCTCTGTTAATACCGTTTAGGATTGCATTGGCTGCTGCCGCACACTGCTGGCTCATATTTAACTGGTTGTCCACTAAGACTCCAATAGTTACTGCTATTAAGCCTGGTTTCACCCAGTCTATATGTGTACTTTTGGTTTTTCTTACCTAAGAGTAGGACTTTACTTTTCTCTACATTGAGTTTCATTTTGTTAGATAGGGCCCAGTGTTCAAGTCTGTCAAGATCCATCTGGATCTTGAGCCTATCATCTAGGGCAAGAGTGTCAAACTCAAGTCATCATGGCAGCGTCACGTGACATATCACAACTTTTTTCCTCTTTGCTAAACCAGGCATCCAGCCTATGAGCTGCAAGTTTGACAGCCCTGATCTAGGCTGTTAGCTATTCCTGCCAGCTTAGTATACTATCAGCAAAGTTCAAAATAAGCCCCGATGTTCTCCTTGAAAAGAAATATTGGGAACAGATAAGGAGATGGCTACAGGAGATAACAGAACAAACTGAATTTAAACCTGAATTATTTTTATTAGGAATAATTAATCAAAAGATAAAGAAGCAACGCCAACATATCATTTTACATATAGTATAATAGCAGCATGAATTGTTTATGTCGAATGTTGGAAACTTGAAAATATACCAGCCAATGAGAGGATTATTCATAAGATATTAGAATGTGCCAAGATGTATAAGCTCACATTAGAAATAAAAGGCAAGGAAGAAACAGAATTCTATGAGGTTTGGGATAAGTGGTATAAGTGGTTAGAACAGAGAAACAAAAATGTATAGAAATAAATGTAGATAACTGTAAGAGACATGTGACACAGTACTGTTAAAAATGCTTAGTGTTATGTAAATTGGAAAATAAAAATTTAAAAAAATGGTGGATATATGTATCATATTGTGGAAACTGCTTAGCTTTTTTTCTCCCATTTTAGCTTGACTTGGAACTTGTATATAAAGTTTGTAATCTGCTTCTCAATTGGCCCCTGGACACATCTTTGTTGTTATAATTGAGCTCTTTCACTTCTTTGTATCAATAATATAGTCGATTTGATTTATTGAACTTTATCTGGTGATCTCCTTATGTATACATGTCCTTTTATCTGAAAACTGTATTAGCAATAAAGAAAGCACTGGACTGAAGATACTAGCAAGTCATTCCCTTGTTTCACTTCTCTTTTCTAGCTATATAATCCATCTACATTTTCCTTCTTATTATTTGCAACTTTGGCATCCTAGTCTCCAATCAGAGGCAGACATCTAGCTTGTAAGTTCTGTCAATTTTAGATTGGACTTTATCAACTAATCAACCTCCTCTCCTCTTCATCATCTGTGGTTGAAGCATAAAATTGAGTAACTTCATACCATGTTTCTTCAAAAATAAGACCAGGTCTTATATTAATTTTTGCTCCAAAAGACACATTAGGGCTTATTTTCTGGTTAAGTCTTATTTTTGGGGAAATACGGTACTAAATGCATCCATCTGGCTGACAGTCTTAACTGGGGCTTATTTTGGGGATAGGGTTTATATTACGAGCATCCTGAAAAATCATGCTAGGACTTATTTTCCAGTTGGGTCTTATTTTTGGGAAAACAGTGTATTAAAGAGTTGTCCACAAAGTCTGATTAATATGATTTGGCCATTAACTAGATTATATCCAAATTTGTATTATCTATTTATTTCTGTATCATATTTAAGAAACATCAATTTCTCTCATAGAGGGGCCCGTCTTTGCTATATTCTGCTTTATGAAAACATTCTGTTCCTTGTTTTTCATGTCTTGAGTAGTAAATATGATTTTCTGATTAAAGCAGCATCAGTTGTGATAACTTTGTTCTACACAGTAGTATTAGGGGAAGGTGCATCATCTCCTAGGAAACTGATGATGGCAGCAGGAAGTACCAAGTTGCTATCCCAAAGCAGGTGGTGGGCCAAGACCACTTGTGAAGACTATCATGATTTGGGGGAAATTTTGAAACCTCCAGGTTTCCATTTTATTGGCTTAGCTGTTCTGCTACGATTTACATGGTTATTGCACCAGGTTTTTTAGGGGCTGATCAGAAATTGGATTTGAAAGAGACTGAGAACTTCATTTTTTCCTTTGTATTGGTCTGTGGGAAAGACCTTGAAAGACTGGGTGAAGACACACTGCCAAGAAAACAGTCTGATAAGAGACAGCACAGCTTGTAGCAAGATAGTGAGCAAGGCAAGAGGCTCAGTACCACTCTAGTTTCTTGGGCTGTAAGGAGATGAGGGAGGGGGAATCTTCTTTCATACAGAAGATTAATGTTGGCATCATGAGGTAAACTAGGTAGGAATCACAACTAGATGAACTAATTATACTGTATTAAAAAGCTTTATTGACAGAAGATTGCTATCACTTACTGTCAAGCACTGGATGAAGATACTAGCAAGTCATTCCCTTGTTCCACTTCTCTTTTCTCTTTTCTGGATTCTATAATCCATCTACATTTTCTTTCTTACTATTTGCAACTTTGGCATCCTAGTCTCCAACCAGATAGGAATCAGCTAAACTAATTCTATGTTATTAATATAAACCTACACTGACAGAATCTTGCAAGAATGAAAATACAATGCTCTCCCCACCCCATCCTCCTTTACAGCCTGAAAAACTAGGGAAGGTTTCTTCTGAGTCTTTTGCCATGTCCACTGTGTAGCCAAGGATTATGTTGTCTCTTATCTGCCTGTTCCATGGCAACATCTCTTTACACTGTCTCCCAACTGTCTTTCCTACATACTATTACATCCTATGAATAATTCTGCAGAATAAATCTGCAGTTTTATGTTTATGGCATTTTCACAAAATGGCTATCAAGATTTTGGTGGCCAATCACAAAACATTCTCTTGTTAGAAGGCAATCTGATGAGATTATTCAATGTTACTCCCTCTAATATACTAGGAAACTCCATGGAAATTCAGGCTTTAGTTGCGATATTAGATTATTGTGAGCTACTGTATTAATTTGATGCATTGTATTTTATACTGTGTCTGATTACTGGCTTAAACTATTATTACCTCATCTTCTTTGTTTTTTTAACTTGGATTGGTGGGCATACTTCCAATTACCCACTACTACAATTACTCACTATTTTATTTTCTAAGAATGCTTCTGGGTATTTTTGGAATATACATTATGACAAAAATTGGCACTTTTCTCAGAAGCAGGTAAATCCACAAGCATGCAAATAAAGCTGGTAAGGTCAAATAGTTTTAATTTATGAATTTTGTATATGAAAATAAAATATGCCTTTAAAATAGAAAATAGGCATCTACACACGCATATTGTAAGCACCCGAATTGATGATAAGTGGGACTGAGATCCTCTGCTTATTAGAGTATATGGCCACTGATCACAGTAGTATGGTCATAGTGTTATGTATAGAGAAAATGAATATACAAAACGTTTGGAGAACCAGGAAGCTACTGTAGCTCCTCTGTTTTTACCAAACTTTCATAATAAACAGGCACAGAATACAGTAGAGATTTTAGTCGTTATAAATACTATTGAATAGACTGATATTGTTTCATATCAAGTTACTTTTAGCATCTTATGACCAAAAATTAATGTCTGTACCTCTTCACAGAATTTATGTTTTATTAAACTTAATTAAAAATTCAAATAAGCAAACAAAAAACCTACCCTTAAACATAAGACTTTCACTGTTGCAATACAAGAAATTCCTATTGCTGATTATTAGGTCTATAACTGAAAAAATCTAGAAAATGCAAGCAGCTTTTTCTTTGAATCAGAATGGAAAATTCTTCTGCCCCAAATGTTTTGGCAAAAAAATAATGTAATAGCAAAGGAGCTATATTTAAAATCTTTTTTTAAAGGTACATAAAATAAATCATTACCTATAAAAATGTTCTGGATATAAACATGGAATATATAACATGCTTATATTCCTAAGATCACATTTGCATGAATACAAGCATAAATATGCATGTTCCCAAATTTTTCTTGATTTGCTTTTTTTCATCTTGATATTCTTTATATTTTACACATACACAAAAAAGATTAAATCTACATTCCAGGAGTCTTGACAAATTGATTATCTGAATAAAAAAATATGAAGAATACATCTTGAGTAATTCTATGTATATGAATATCATGGTTAAACACCTAGCTACTAATGCTAGCACCTGCTGCTGGTTTTTCCTTTGCAGGAGTATGAAAATTTTTCAGAAGCTACACTGACGCTTTTCAACTGATTTGAGAGCAAAAAGATCCATTCTCAGCGGGCCAAATCTCCTCTTTTTGGTCAAACATGTTAATCTTGCCACGTTTTTATGACGCTGCTTTGTTAATGGCACTGCTGCTTTCTCTACCACAACGAAATCAAACGCAGTGCTACCCTTCCAAAATGTCCGTGACCTTTTCTACCTCCATCACTTGGCTTTCGTTGTTGCCTGCACTATCCTGTCACCCGTCACCCAGTATTGTTCTCTGGAACAGTTGCAGCCATTGCTGAAAGAACACTGCAAGCAGCACGTTAATGAAGGAAGAGAGAAAAAAAAGGCTTCCCGATTGAAATACAAACAAATATATTTGACGCCGGCAGGTTGATCGCGTCATCTTTTCCTTTAAATTTGCATTTATAATCAATCGTCTGGCCCGTTATTGTCTTTGCAAGTTTCCCAAAAGCGGTCCTTGACTGGGGCCACCAGCTCTGGTGATCTGCGCCCATAATTTTCTTTTGTTTGTAGCGGCGGCTGGCTGGCTCCTGGCCGGCTGAGAGATGCGGCGAAGCCGAAGTGAGCACCTCTGTGAAGGCTCCAGACGCTGCAGAATGAATGCGCCAGGCACGGAGAAGAGAGCGCGGAGAGGGAGAGCAGAAGGGGAGGGACGGCGGTGATCAGATCAGCGCCTGCCTGGCAGAAGCCGCGAGGGTATCAGGAGGACGAGGAGAGCCTAGGGTGGACTTTAAACCGGGGCAGCCCCTCTCCGGTCAAGAGCTCCACTTTTCTTTGCAGATCGAGCGGAAAGCGGCTGCTTGGCCAAAGTGAGTGGTTAGTAGTGCACTAGGGGCCGTTGGAGAAGCCAGCTCGCTCTCGGCTGATAACTTGCGGATGCGCCTAGCCGAGGCGTACCAGTCTCCTCCTCCTCCTCCTCCTCTTTTCCCCTCCTCTTCTGGGGAGCCTGGTCGACTCCGAGGCTGGCGGGGCGTTGGATCTCCCAGGCGTGCGGGGAGGCGCGGAACAGCCCCTTGGTAGAAATCCCCGACTCGGCACTGTGGAGTAAAGCAAGAGTTTCGGCCCGCTCACTTGCAGGGAGGCGGCTGCGCCACTCCTCAGACAAGCCAGGTGGTGGGCGAGGGGGGAGGACGGTGGTCAGGCGCTGAGGCGAATTACTCGCTCGCTCGTGCCTCTCTCCCTCTTTTTTTTTTTTACGCGCGCTTACGCCCGCCTCTCCCAAGGCTCCGGGCCAGTCTGCTTCTGGCAGGTAGGCTGCGAGCGCCGGAGGTGCGCGCCTGGAACATTGGGAGTGCTGGTCTCCCGTATCTCGCCCCGCCCTCCTCCCAGTAGGACTCCACCCGGCGCGCCTCCGACCTTTCCAGGAAAGGGCCAAAAGTGCGCGCTTGGGGCTTTCACGCCCCTTCCCCGCCTGGTTTTTTTTTCCCCCTTCCCTTCCCTCCTTGCACGCCCACCTCTCCTGTCCGGCTGAGGGCAGTGGTAGGAAGCGGCGCGCGCTTGGGGAGGTCTTTGCGTCGGCCTCAGCTGTGGAGAATGAATTAAAGAGGCTTTCCGGGAGCGGCGGCGGCGGGGCGCGTCTCCGGTTACGGTGCGTCTTTCTGATTGAATGAAAGGTAACGGCTCTCCCACGTAATTTAGGGGAGGCGAGGCGAGGCGTCGTCGGGGCAGTCCCGCGAAATTCTGACACCCCCGCCCCCCCTGCTCCCCAGGTCGCTTTTGGATCAACCCTCCCCCTCTGTTTCCTCTGTGTAGCGCGATCCTATCGGGTAGGCCAATGAATGTAGTTAAAGGGCGGGCGGCGCTCGTGGTCCGATAGGAGGGCGCCTTTTAAGGCTCCGGGTGGGGGGAGAGAGAGAAATATGTGCACTACTCCATTTGCAGACATCTGCTCGGGGTGTGCAATGTTGGAGGATGGTAGAAGGGTTTGCCGGTGCTCGGTGGGTCTTTCACAGCAACCTTTTTGCAGGCTGGTGATGCCTTCCGTCCCTGTAATTGACAATGCCATATTGGCTTGGGAATTCTGGGAGTTGAAATCCGATACATGGGGAAGGGGATTCCAGTTTGAGAAGGCTTGTTTTTATAAGACAATTGTTGTCTGATTCCTTAATTACGTTTGTTTTTAATAAATTAAGGAGGTTTTGATCCACACAGATGTATTGCTGTCCAAATCTAAGCACGTTACATAATAGACTATATGGATGTACGTATTAGATTCTTGCACAGATTTATGCAAATTCATATCAGGAATGAAGGACAGATATTTTTTTTTTGCATAATGTTACGTTGCAAACCCCCCCCCCCCAATTTTTAAGGCCTAATAATAAGGACTGTAACTTCTGTTATCTTTTTGGGAATTCATATTTGGCTCATGGGACTTTTAACATACTCAGTCTGACTTACAGTCTGACTTGATGGTTTTGTGAATTATTACAATAGAAATAATAAAGGCCTTTGGTAAAGGCCTTATACTTTACCAAAATTATTACTTTTAGTTTTGTTACTTATGCAATGGCAGCTGCTAACACTATCTTTCAAGAATGGGAGTAGTGTTAGACTATCTCCTTAAAATTACTGTACTGTTCAGAAAGTCCTATTGGGGACGTTTCTCTTCTGAAAAAACTATAACTGATATCGAAGGAGGAAAGAGCATTTATTGCACAGTAAGGAACACTTTTAAATTTTATTTTACTTTTAAAAAATCAAAATATCCGAAAGCTAAACCTTCTGTGCAGTGTCGAGAGCTACTGAAAATCCTAATTTTCACCCCACAGAGTAGCTCTCCTGCTTATTTGAGCTCTTTCAGTCTTGCTTTCTTAAACCCTTTCTGTTGAAAATATAGAATTAAAGGATAATCATTTTAAGAATGGTCAGAAAGATTGGGAGGGGAATCTGAATCCTTTTTAATTTTTTTGTTGAAAAGTTGGGAAAAATAGATTTTAATTTTATCTAGATTGTGTTTGTTTCATGGAGAATCTTTATCAAATAATTTATGTAAATGATCGACCAAGATCATTACAATTCCTCTTGACATTTTCATGAATAAAGAAGCAATCTGTGTGTTGTCTGTGAGCGATTTTGGTCACATTTGTAATTAAACGTGTAGTGGTTCTCTTCTTATCTTCTAGAAATATGACTTAGGCTCAAAATTGTGAAAGTGCTCTGGAATAAGCAGCAATGCATTATTCCAGAGGAGATTAGATAGAAACAAGGAACTTGTGATCTTGATTACCCCAAAACAAGTCTAAAGGTTCGGATGTTGGAATGAACTTCTCTTGATGTTGTAAGTTTATTTTGAGAGCCACAAATAGAGCTAAATAGAACTGAAATGCATCATTGTTGCAAGCAAGAGTTCTGAAATCCTTATAATAAGTTCTATTTTTCCCATCTTAGTTAGAATCTGCATAAATATGAATAGAGACTATTGTCTGATATTCAGTGGGAAACCATTGTAAAAACACTTTTACATTTAATTGTACATAATACATTAAATTTCTCCAAATTATGCTAAAAACAAAGGTTCACCTAGATTAAAAAAAAAAATCTGGAAATTTTATATCTTTATTTAGATCTACTCGGTTTTCATGCTTTTGATACTTTTCATACCTGAGGTTAAATATGTCCTTGGACCAGATTCTTATCTTTTTTATCATGACTTTATAGTACTGTCATTGCTACCATTCATATTTGAAGCTGTGAATCAAAACTATAGTCTTTGGCCAAATATCTTTCAAGTAAACTACAATTTAAGGAATTGTCAGTCATTGTGAGCACTGATGTTTTTGAAATTCTGGAAAATCTTATGCTCTGAGGTGAGATGGGCTTCCACCCTCCTGACGTGACAAAAGAGCCTTAAGACCTGACTCTGCCAGATGGCTGTAGACTCCGGTGCGGGAGAGATATTTTTCAGAGGTACAGATGAGGAGAGGTTAGTTTTTTCTTTTATATATTTCTATAGAGAGTAAGAAGGATAATCTTGATGGAGATATCCAAGGTCTGTTGCCAGGACAATGAGAGATAACTTATTTTAAGCCCACGATATATAGATAATATTCAGAAGTGACTTAGGCAGATGTCTTCCTTATTTACTGAACAATAAGCAATAGTACAGCACAACAGACTTGCAAAGTTCTTCTTATAGACAATCTCAATGAAAGTAGTTTTAGCCTTTCCATTTTTTTGTTTCATCCACCTAGTGGGCTGAAAAATTCTTAACTTACAATGAAACCCAGACAGTGGGTTTTGAGGTAGAAATGCATATGACATTTATAAAAATTGAATTGAGATACATGCTAGAAATATAGAGAAAAGAATGTTCAGGCAATTGGTATGTCTATCTGTTTGGGGAAAAACCAAGTTTACTCTGCAGTTTTGGAATGTGCTTTGAAGTCTTCCAACATTCCTTTTTTTTGTTTCTTTGTTTTTTAAAATGTTCAACAAAAATAATGCATTTGTAAATTCATTGAAAGAAAACAATTGTCAAGTTTTCCTGCATGTGATTTGAATAGAATGGGACTACTTGTTGGTAGTTGTAATTGCTGATGCAGTGAAAATCTCAAATGATCCCATTTGGGATATGAGAGGTTGACAGTAAAGACAATATCTTTTTTTTAGAAAGCTGGTATTAACAATATGTATCAGCTGCAGTAACTAATATTTTTGGACAATTTTTTTCAGAGATTATCTAGCAATATTAGGTTTAGCTGTTCCAGACATTTCTTGAAGAATTCTTCTTTTATTTAGTAGTTTCTTGTAGCAAATGGTTTTCAAAGGGATTTATATAACTACACACTTTTTAAAAAGTTTTTAAAATACACATGGGTAAATTCAGCACCAGATGTGGTTAAGCATCATAGGGAAGAACCACTAAATGATTTAAAACTTTGAAGTCACTTTAATTAAGAATGTGTGGCAGGAATATAGTACTTGCAATAACAGCAACTAGTCATACCAAAACTTTCATGTGGATGCTTGGAAGGGAAGGGTTCAAATTCCATGCCCTCTTTTTTTTTGCTTTGTGGGAGGGCAACTTGTACCATAAATACCTATGATAATAACCATCAGTAGTTGCAGTGGGCATTAAGTAGAACTGTCATTTACCTGGGAGAATTTTGGGACATTGCATGAATAAGGTAAAGAGTTTAGATTGGAACAGAATGAAATGATTCATCTGTGGATTCATCTTAATGTTATTTCCCATACTTTTTCCTATGGATTTTAATTGGGAGTTTGACCTTGGTTCTTTAAAAACAAATCAATTTAGCTGGATTGAAATATCTTTCTACTTCCTATTTGGTTCTGAAGTAACCAATTTACACTGTTAATTAATATGGCTTGAGTGTACTGTTATAGTTGAAAAAATATTTTTTGCTGAATTCTTTATTTTCAAGTGCTAAAGAAAATATAATCTTTCAATAGCTTTTGATTCTTCATGATCAGACAGACATTTTGCCAGTCTTATCTATCAGTAACTGCTGTTTGAGTTCCTGTAAACTCAAATCTTCTCCACTGGCTCTTGCAAGCTTGCATTATGTGCCCACAATATCTTAGTTTTATTTACAGAATTACTGCATTTGGGTGAGCAGCCTGGTTTTACTTCAGTTAGTATTGAATTATTTGTTCTTTAGGAGGGCTACAGTACACTAAAAAGTTTTCTCTAGCACCAGTATTCAAAGACATTGATTTCTCTCCATTCATCATTTCTGATCATCCAGCTGTCATAATCATATACTACAGCTGAAAAAACTATGGAAATGACAGTATATTTTGTTTATTTATTTGTCCAATTTATATAGCTGTGCATTTCACCCAACAGGCGGCATTGGATAGCATAAACAAAGCTAAAATTAAATCAATCAATAGATACCTAAAACCATGAAAAACTAAAAAAAATCTGTACCCTAATAGATTTATAAATCTAATAGATAACTTTGTTATTAATATGTCTGTTTCTAATCTAATATCTTCTGGAATTAAAGTAACACCAGCATATTTAATATCCTTGTTTCTTTGAGCAATTGTAATGCTAATTTCCATTTCCAGCAGTACTTCATATATATTTTGCATAGGAGTTAAATAATGGGACATTATTCTTGGTGTACTCTTTTCCTAATGTTTAACCATTTAGTTTCTCTATATCAGGGGTCTCCAGCCTTGGCAACTTTAAGACTTGTGAACTTCAACTCCCAGAATTCCTCAGCTAGCATGGCTGGCTGAGGAATTCTAGGAGTTGAAGTCCACAAGTCTTAAAGTTGTCAAGATTGGAGACCCCTGCTCTATATCACACAAATTCGCCAATGGTCCAATGAGATGACCTCATGCACTCACATTTTTAATGGGTATCCATGAAACCAACATATACATCTCACTGTTCTTATTCCATGTGTTGTTGAAGAATTGCAAAATCCTAAGTGCTATCTTACTATCATTTGAAATAAGTGCAATTGCTTAGTAGTTTGAGTATTCCTTAGTATTGCCATTTTATTTGGCATTGTATTCTGCCATGTTTTCTATACCTGTTTACAAGCCACAAACTGCACTGTATGTTTATAAACCTTAATTGTAAAAACCTTTCTGTGTACTATTAATGTGACAGGATTGTATAATTTCCCAGTAAGCACAAATGGTCAAGAAAGTAAAATTTTAAAATGCTATTTTGGCAATAATTTAAAATATGTTAGAACCAGTGACACAGTGAGAAAAAACATTGGCTGCCAGGCAGCTACTTTTTGCATTCAGATTGAAAGCTATGAATTGTATCTCTTGCTAATCTATGAAAGCATAAGCTTCTTCTGGAAGATTACACAAAATATGGCAGGTATGTTAATCTGAGCTGCTTGGTTGATGCTTACAGCCTATTTTTATACCAGGCGACCAAGATTTTACTCCCATCATAGCATTTAGCTGGCTACATTGAGGACCAGAAAATATCTTAAATCATTTCTGTTCTTTTGAATATCTTACAGAAAATTGCTGGGAGAAAAAAACCTTTGTCTACCAATTGGAGAATGTATAGCACCTGGTACCTTCTAAATGCATTAGAAGGTACTGAACCTGGTACCTTCTAAATGCATTAGATTCCTTAGCCTAAACCAGGGGTCGGCAACCTTAAACACTCAAAGAGCCATTTGGATCTGTTTCCCACAGAAAAGAACACGGGGAACCACAAAACCTGGGTGGGCGTGGCCAACTCAACATCACTCCCACCCAGTCACATGACCCCCTCCAGCCATGCCTACCCTGGTTTTGTGGCTCCCGGTTTTCTTTTCTCTCCCTCTCCCTCCCTGCCCCTGGAAACGTCCGAAAAGAGAGAGAGAACAGATGTGAAAGATCTGCTCTAAGAACCCTAAAAAAACCACAACCCAACAAGTGAGTGCATGTTTGTAAAGCAGCCCCCTTCCCAGCCATTCTGGAAGAATGGCTGTGCAAGAGCAGGTTGTTGCAAGAATAGGTGTTTGGGTATAAAAGACAGCTCTTCCCCATTGAATGTGTGTGTGTGTGTGTGTGTTTGCACAAGAACAGACAGAATAATGTAACTTGCCCATGCAGGTGCAAAGCCACTTCTCTGGGACAAATCAGGCACATGAACAATTATTGTGTGCCTGGCAAGGTCTGGTGGACCAGGCACAGATACAGACAGATCGTTACACTCATCCAGTACTTGGTCTCCAGGTTGAGACAATGCACCAATGGAGTGACAGGAACTGCAGCATCTCCAAAGCAGATCAGGTGCAGAGTAACCAAGGAGTGCGCTGGCAACCGCAGAGTCTCCCCCTTCCATCCAAGGCATGACCCCCACCACAGAAGGCAGCCGGGGGAAATATGCATGTCTTGAATCTGCAGGCCTGTCGTTCTGGTGCTGCTGCTGCCACTGCTGCTTTGGAGCCCACTGACAATGGCAGACTAGCAGTGCGCCGATGATCAGTGGGGAGGTGGGACATTACAGCAACTGACACTGAGGAGGTGAGAGTGAGCCTCCGGAAGAAGCGCCCGCGAGACCCAGCAAGTACAGGGGTGCTTTGCTCTCTCTCTGGAATATGGAACGGGTCTCCATCCCCTGCTGTCGCCCTTACCTTCTCAGGCCAGGGGAGGAATGACTGGGAGGGGAGAGTGAGGGACGGGGCCAGCCAGTGGTGGAGTCACCTGACAGGGATCTGCAGCAGAGGGGCAAAAGAGCAACATGTGGCTCTGGAGATGTGGGTTGCCGACACCCAGCCTAAACAGTGGTTGACCATGCTAACTGGGAATTTTGAAAGATGTATGGAGGACATTCAATTGTATAACAATAGGTAATACATAGTCTCTTTTTGTTTTTAATCTAAAAAGCTGTTTTAGGAAAAGATATCTTCCCTGAGTAACATGTAGTTCTACAATTACTGTTGAATCCACATTCCCATTAGGCCTACTCAGCTAAGCTAGTGATAAGATTTGATGAAATTTGTCCTCAGGTTTATGATTCCTTTTGTAAGTGTTCTAAGTTGTTCCTAGGAACTTCTGATATTTATATTCAGTCTTTTGGTGCCCAAGCTACGTTAAATTCCTATATTAATTCTGGAGGTAGGGAATCATATAAGAATATCCCTTTCATGGTAAATACTTTTATTATCATAACTGTTCCATGATGCTTGGAAGACCAGGTTATTGACAGATGATTATGGAATAAATATTGGTGGGAGTGTGGCTTTCTTCATGGCAGTTCCTTGATTAGGGCATTGTTTTTTGCTTGATGTTAATCCCTGCTTATCTGATGTTGGCTGCTGGAAAAGATGTTTTCTGATCTTTTTGTTTCCTTTGTAGTTTTTTTATTGTCTCTTATGAATGGCTTGTAAATGTACTTTATCTCTGTGTGCCTATGGATGGTGATTTTTCTGAATGCTAAGCTTCCAGGAATTTCCTAGGAATTTTGGATTTGGTCTAGGATGCTCACACTCTCCCTGTTAAAATTATGGTTGAGTCTGTCCATCTGTTGTGAGATCAAGGAATTTTTTTCTTATGTCATGTGACTGCTAGTTGGTGTTTGTGGATGAACTCTGTTAATCTTCTGCATATCTGTTCTACACTGGCTGTTACAGTCTTTACATTTCATATTGTAGATGACTTTGTCCCCGTCCCCCCGGGAGCTATTTGGTCTTTTGGTTTATTGAAGATACTTTGGAAGAATTGAGTTGGTTTGTGTGCTACAGTGATGCCATGTGGTTGTAATAGACAGTTGGTTCTTTCTGTGATGTTTTGATGTATGGCCGTGTTGTCTGTTTCAAAGCTTGTGTTGAGCGATGAGGCATTTTTTGATAAAAGTTGTATTGCTACCCATTTTGTTAGAATATGTTATATTAGACAGTTTGTTTGCTACATAATAACACTACCCTACATGAAAAACATCTCGGAAACAACCAAAAGGCTATTGCAATCATATGGCATCTCTGTAGCACGTGTACATAACTAGAAAATATAGTTTTCATTATCAGCCGTACTGGCATCTAAACTAATCAAAGAATTTAAGCTAATGATGCTCATTTATCTTATAATACATTTCAGTTCTGTATTGGAACAGACAACAATAGCATATTCAGTGACCATTGGATGTGCTTTTTGCAGCATAGGCAATTTGGATAGTTGTAGAGAGGATAGAAAATTCAGTCGCTGTCACAGAGGGAAGTCGTCCTGTCTTCTGAATCTTAGTACAAAGGAACTATTATATAACCCTCTGTTTTGTGCTCTCTCCCCCTCCCCCCCATTATGATTAACTGAGAATGCAGCCTCGCTTCAGTGACAAGTATAATGTGTTTACTAATTTAAAAATATTTTTAAAAAGAACTTCTATCTTCCTACTTGCATTTTTTGTTTTCTGTTTTGTATAAGTAGCCCCAATAATAGTGGCAGGATGCTTAACACTACATTGCATTATTCAGTCAGCCAGAATATTAACTGAGTAATCAGATGGTTATCTTATAAACAGGGCATAATCCAGAGTGTGATATGTTGAAGATTTGACTTGACAGTTTATCAGGTGATGTGTGGAAGCTTAAAAGGAAAAGAAGAAAGATGCTTTCCTGTTCTCCTTTGGAAGAGGAACCAAAGAAGAAATCTTGTTGCTGGATTTTTCCACTGCAAAGCTTTGAATACACCAGGAATACACCACACAAACAGCTGCTCCTGTCTTGAACGATGCACTGTTTTTCAAGGAAAGAGAAATAATGGTTGGTTAGGTCTATCTAGGCCAATATAGGGACTATATTGTAGGGATGTGGTGGCTCAGTGGCTAAAATGCTGAGCTTGTCAGTCGAAAGGTCAGCAGTTCACTGGTTGGAATCCCTAGTGCCGCGTAATGGGGTGAGCTACCATTACTTGTCCCAGCTTCTGCCAACCTAGCAGTTCGAAAGCATGTGAAAAATGGAAGCAGAAAAATAGGGACCACCAAAGGTAACAGCGTTCTGTTCTAGTCCTGCCAGCCACGTGACCACAGAGACATCTTTGGACAGTGCTGGCTCTTCAGCTTTGAAACAGAGAATGTGCAGCACCTCCTAGAGTCCGGAATGGCTGGCACATATGTGCGAGGGAAACCTTTACCTTTAGGCCAATATGGATTAAATGCTAGATATATATATATAGATTCAGGGGAAGCACCCAGATTCTAACCACCATTCTAAAAGAGTTCTTCCAGTTGAGGTGGCCTGATAGACTTGCATCAATCTATTATATCATGCTTTAATAACTTACTGGAAATAGCATCCTAACCACTTAGTTCATTATGTTTAGAATTTGTCCCCAGAAACCCAGGATGAATATATCAAACATATTACCATAAAGAAGATTCAGGGATCTGAACCAAACTTTGGTTTATTAACTCTAACTAGTTTGTCTATAAAAGGTAAATTATACTCCTGAATATTAAAGCATCCATTGAAACTTCTTTGGTTTAGGGCAGTGATGGCTAACTTTTTTGCCATCGCGTGCCAGGAGAGGGGAGTGGGTGGGAGAGGTTCTCACGCGTGCGCGCTCCCACACCCATAATTCTATGCGCCCTGCGCATGCGTGTGCAACCCCCCCTCCCCACCCCACCCCCGGTCCTGGCATGTGATGGCCTGGTAGGCCCATTTTTCTTTCTTACCTGACTCCAGATCCTCTCTCTGCATCTGGGAAGGGCGAAAACAGCCTTTCAGAGGCTCTAGGAGGCTGGGTACAGCAAAAAACATCACTTCCTGTCCCACCAGGAGTTAGGAAATGGGCCCTTTCAGGCCTCCGGAGGGCCTCCGAAGGAGTGGGAAAAGCTGTTTTCGCCCTCTTAAGATGCATAGAGAGTATCTGGAGCCAGGTAAGAATGAAAAACGGGCCTTCCCCACCGCCACCAGGCCCTCCGGAGGCAGGAAACAGCCTGTTTCCCTACTTCTGGTGGGCCCAGAAGGCCCGAAAATCAGCTGGCCGGTGTGCACATGCACGCCAGAGCTGAGCTGGCGTGCCCACTGATATGGCTATATGTGCCATTTGTGGCACGCGTGCCATAGGTTCACCATCACGGATTTAGGGTATATATTTTAACACCACCTCTAGCCTCAAGTCTGTTCAGGCTTTATTAGTGTCCAGCCAAAGACATTTCTATCAGCTGCCTACTGATTGTCTTACTTCCTCTGTCAATTTCTAAACAGGCTGGGCAAAACCTTCCAATTTATATTTACTATATCTGTTGCCTTGTTCAGAAAAGAAAATGCAACAATCCAGAAAAATTTAATTTCCTCTTTATTTAAGCAAGTAACAACTCAAGATGAAATGCTTATTAATTCAGTAAAATTGACTATAAAGAAATTCCAAATGTTACAAATTTAAACTGAATATCCTACTCAACTAAAGATTCAAATGAATATAGTAGAGGTGCAGACAATCACAAGAAGTGGTTCATCTCAGTGGAAACTAATGATGAACTTCGCCCCAAATTCTAGGCTGCCATAAGACTCCAGATTGCCAAAATGCTGTTTTCTGATTGGCTCCTTTACAAAATCTTATTGACATTCCTGAGTCTCAGTCAGTCCTTCTCAGGCCACATAGAAGGTCTTAGAATATTTTACCATTTCCAACAAGTGCTATTCATCTTGATGTGTTTTTGACTGATTTTTCAAATTATCTCCATCCTCTTCTATAGCTTGTATCCAGCCCTGTTTGTCAAAGCCTGTGCTTCTATATAACATACTGAACTAACGTAACTGCTTTATATCATGCAAGAAAAGCCTTTTTTTCCAAAATGACTTCTCATAAGCATGTACTACCATTCTTTAAGCAGATTACAAAAGTAATTTAGCCTGAATACATAACAGGCACACTTTAGACCAGATTGATTATTATCTGTGGAGCAAAGTGGGATCTATTACTGATGCTTTTTTCCTTGTCTTTGTGTAGTGTGTATGTGTGTGTGTGTGGTTCATTGGCTTGGCTCGAAATTACTGTCAGCAGTTCTTTGCTGCTTTCATTTTTCCCCCTTTTCTTTAACCCCTTTTCCTTTCTTTTTATTCTTCCCAGCAGTATCATCCCTGCCAGAGCCACCAAATGAATTTTCCTGGAATATGTCAGGTTGTGTCTTCAATGGGGATTGGGGATAAGCCAGAAGACTGGTTTTGAGTGGCACGTTAACACACCCTTCTGCCTTCCCCTCAATTTTTCTTTCCTTAAGTTCAATTGTTTCCAATTCTTGGAAACCATCTGATTAAATCCGTGAAGTTTTCTTGGCAAGGTTTTTAGAAGTGGTTTGCCATTGCCTCCTTCCTAGGGCTGAGGGAATGTGACTAGGTCAAGTCATCCTGCTGGCTTTCTGCCTAAGATGGGACTAGAACTCACAGTCTCCTGGTATTTAGCCTGATGCTTTAGCCACTGAACCAAAATGGTTTTCTTCTTTCTATCATATCCAACCAATAAGTCTGTGAATGTTTCTGTATTACTTCAGTGGCCAGACAAAGGAGTAGCAGTCTCCAATTTCTTCATTTGGTTCCTCTTGAGTAACTTTCTTCTCTGAACTCCCTCCTCCTCAAATCTTCCCAGGAAAGACCATGTTAAACTAAATTGGATTCTGACTTCCTCAGATCAAGCCTGCATAGTCACCACCCATTCCATGGTGAGTTTAAAGTCCAAGGTTTTTAAAAAAGCCTTACTTAGTGAAAAAACATGAAGGAGAAAAGAGTGAGAACACTATATTAAGGGTATTGGGGGGTGGGAGACTCTGATACAGTGAAATGTGTAATTGATGTGTAAATGATGCTGCTTCCTGTTTCCCCTGTTCTCATTACCCTTTCTCTTCCAGATTTTAATCATATAGTTTAAATCAGGGGT